>JALAZF010000136.1:0-152500 GCA_022829125.1 Lathyrus tuberosus | reverse complement strand
CGGTGGTCGTGCCACTTTTCCACTTCTGACATGTCGCTGGACGTGTTAGTATGTTTTGGTTTGGAGGGCGGTTGACGGCGTTGTTGCGATGGCGACGCTTGTGTAACCGTCGTGAATTTTCATCTTTTGAGTGGGTGATGAGTTTTCTGGTAGAATGCTCCCAGATTTCGGTGGAGCTTTGCGGTTTCCGGCGAAGCTTCGATCGGAAACTGGGTGTGAGTGTGGGGAAGTTCCTTATTTGGGGACTATTTGTTTCGAGCATCTCCTCGCGGGGAGGTTTCAGCCTTTTGATGTTAGGGCTTAGGCCGGGGACGTTGTCCTCAGCCCTTTGCGCGCCCTTTCACTTGACTTAGCGGTGGAAGGGTGGATTTGATTTGCTGTCGAATTCACTTTTCTTCTCTGCTTTTCAGGTGATCGACATGGCGACGGGACCAGATAGAGATATTATTCTGGATACGTCCGAGGAAGGGACAAGCTCTTCGAAAAATAGTAGCTCGACGGCTTCGAGTTCCTCTAGTGATGTCGGGGAGGAAGAGGAACTGGAAGTTATGGATGAGGACGCCGTTGAGGGTCCCGAGGAGGAATGGGAGGTGGCCGAACCGGCCGACCACGTGTCTACCTTTGCAACGTATTTAGGAGATGTTTTTACAGAGGTTGGACCGGAGGGGGAGTGGAACATGCACTTCCCTGCTGAGGATGAGCGGGTCTGCACGGATTTCAGGGACCGTTTCATGATGTATGAATATGCTTTTAAGGAGTTAGGTCTGAGGTTGTCGTTCACTGATTTTCAGCAGTCGGTGTTCGTGCATATGAAGTTGGCTCCCACGCAACTGCACCCCAACTCGTTGGCCTTCATTCGGGCGTTCGAGCTGGTGTGCGACTTCTTGAAGATCAGGGCTACTCTTCCCTTATTCTTCATAGTCTTCCACCTTCAACGACAGCTGTCAGGGAGGAAGTACGGATGGGTCTCACTGAAGCAGCCACGTAAGCTGTTTAAACCTTTCTCTGAATCGATACGGACGTTTAAGACGCGATACTATGTTGTCGAGCCCGTGTCCGAAGTTGCCCAGGACAGTACATATGTCTGGGAGATCGAGGTTGACGAGGATGGGAATGACCTGCGCGATGAGGCGGGGAAATTCATTGGGCAGAGGATTTACAAGTTCCCTATTCATTGGGCACCTGACCATTTTACCAAGGAGCCTAGTGACTATGTTTTTCAACCACACGAGCTACACGGGCAGGATGCCGTGGCGTATGAGGAGTTGATGAAGTACGTTAACTCCTTCCTGCTCGCCGAGTGCTGGACGAAGAAGGGTAACCCGATCTTCGAGGAGGACGGTAGTCAGAGGGTTGAGTATCAGTTTATCAACACCAAGGCACTGCTGGAGTGCAAGACTCCCGCAAAAGTCGAGAAGCTGCTTGGTAGTTTTAGTTATTTTAGATTTGCTCGTATTACTCTTTTCCTCGTAACTAACATGTTCGTCTTTTGTTTGTGCAGGTGAGATGCCTCAGGCCCATGAGAGGGTTGTAAAGAACGCTCTTGCGAGGAACAAGGCCGGAGCGATTCCTCTGAAGTCTCGGTTTGCTGGTACTCGTGCTCCTCCTCCGACGCAAACTACTGCGGGGACCTCTTCTTCTCGTACTTCCGCTCCCCGAGGGTCTCCTCTTCCTTTGACCAGTCGATCTAAGCGGCTGAGGTTTAATGACGCTGTGGACCTCACTCGGGCATCGGAGAAGGGGAAGTTCGAGCTTCCTCCTTGCATCCTTGATAGGAAATTTTTCGAGGGGAGCTCTTTGATCGTGCCTCGGGCGGAGTCTCTTCGCTTGGAAAGCATGGACCGCCCGAGCAAGAGGGCGTTGGTGGCTCAAGACGCTTCAGCTTTGGTTAGGATACTGGAGATGGCAGCCGTTTATGCTGAAGGGGACTCCGCAACTGAGGCCGAACTTAATGCTGCTCGGGCTACCATGGCATCCCTTAGAGAAGAAGCCAAGGTTGCCGATGATGCTCGGAAGAAGGCTGAGGAGGAGGTAGCTCGGTTGAAGAAGGAGAATTCCATGCTGGCGGCGGAGAAGAAAGCTTCTGAGGAGCTGGTCCAGGAGCTGAGGGCGGTCAATGCCCCGGGTGAAGATGAGCCGGAAGATGTGAAGGAATTGAAAACGAGATCCGAGCTGGTCGCCCGTATGCTGGTGGCCGAGGATGATAGTATTGTCGTCGCGGATGAATCCTTTAGGAATTCTGTGGCTCAACTGCGGGTGGTGAACCCCGAGCTTGACTTTTCCGTCGAGGGTACCCACTATCTGGCTCATGTTGAGGATGACCAGATTGTTATGCCCGACGCTCCCCTTAAAGGGAACACCGAGGATCAGCCCGTGGAGGACCAGGGGCCCCAGTCTGAGCCAGCTGAGCATGTGGACGACTGAGGAGGCTATTTTTGTTGTTGTAATTTGTCCAGCCTGCGCGCCGAGTATCTGTTGTAACTTATCTTTGGGGGGGTATGGCCCCCGTTTTATGTAACTCCGCACAATCGTGGTCCTTATGGCCACTTATTATGTTAAATTGTTATATGTTTGATACTGTTATCTGCATGATTTTACTTGCTTTTATTTTTTGCTAAGTGTTGTACTCATGCTCGTTGTGAATGTATATCTGCCCGTGATTAGGAGTGTTTTAGGGGATTGCTCGTTGTAGATGTGTTCGACAGTGAGGGGAACTAGTCGAACGACCGGGGAATGCCCTGGCGGGGATGCAGAGCTCAGGTCGCGTTTGAGGCCTGAGTTCGCGGCGTGAACGTCCCATCGCGAGCTGGGGTTCTGCCAATCATGGTACTTTGACGACGGCAATGCTCGATCGAGGACCGCCGTCGAGCAGTTACTCGGCTCGTTATTGAGCGAGGTTTTGCTTTATTGGTATGCGACGCTTGTACCTAGGCGTGCATAGTGGTCGGTAGTTGACGTCCATCGTCGTGACGGTCGAACCGAGAATTAGGGCCTTAGCTATAGTATTGTTTTAGCTTTTCGGCGTTCCATGGTCGAGCAAGTTCTTCCCCATTGAGATGTTCTAGGTAGTAGGCCCCATTTTCCGTTTTTGCTCGGACGCGATAGGGTCCTTCCCAGTTGGCTGCTAGTTTTCCTTCGCGAGAGTCTTTGTGGTTTCTTCTTAGAACAAGGCTTCCCACATCGAACTCTCGCCGTATCACCTTGGCATTGTGCCTGATGGTAATTTTTTGTTTTAGTGAGGCTTCGCGGAGGCTGCTCCGGTTCGGATTTCCTCGACGAGGTCGAGTTCTTCTCTTAATGATTCGTCGTTCATCTCCTCGTCTAGGGGCGACTCTGTCCACCTGGAGGGTACGTGAACTTCGACGGGGATTACAGCCTCGGTTCCGTATGCTAAGCGGAAGGGTGTTTCCCCGGTTGTAGAGTGTGGGGTCATACGGTATGCCCATAATACGCTGTGCAGTTCCTCGACCCAAGTCTTCTTCGTTTCGTCCAACCTTCGTTTGAGGCCTCGAAGGATGACTCGGTTAGCTGCCTCAGCCTGCCCGCTTGTTTGGGGGTGTTCGACGGACGCGAAGTGCTGCTTCGTGCCTAGTTGGGCGACGAAGTCCTGAAACTTCCTGTCCGTGAATTGTGTCCCATTGTCCGTCACAATTGCTTGGGGAATGCCGAAACGTGCAAGGATGTTTCGTTTGTAGAAGCGCAGTATGTTGAGGGCAGTTATTTTGGCTAGAGCTTCCGCTTCTATCCATTTTGTGAAATAGTCTACGCCTACTATTAGGTATTTGTTCTGACTCGATCCTACCACGAAGGGTCCTAGGATGTCTAGGCCCCACCAGGCAAATGGCCACGGGGAGGACATAGCCTTGAGCTCGTTAGGCGGAGCCAGGTGCATGTCCCCGTGCCATTGGCATTTATCGCATTTCTTCATGTGTTCTTTTGCGTCGTGCTGCATGGTCGTCCAGTAGTATCCTGCTCGGAGGGCCTTTCGGGTAAGTGACCTTTCGCCGAGATGCTGGCCGTTGATTCCCTCGTGGATTTCGCACAGGATGTGTGCGACCATTTCTTCCTTGACACATTTGAGCAGCGGAATGGAGAATCCCCGCCTGTAGATTTTATCTTCGACCAAGACATAAGAGCAGGCTCTTCGCCTAACTGTGCTGGCCTCTTTTGGGTCGGATGGAAGTTCGTCTTTGGCGAGATAGTTATAAACAGGGGTCATCCAGCAGTTGTTGTCGCTGATCACCTGCACGTCGAGGGTCGGGGAGGCCTTCTCGATGCTGGGTCGAGGAAGTACTTCCTGTATGACGGATTTGTTTCCGCATTTCTTCTTTGTGCTGGCTAGTTTGGATAGCACGTCTGCTCGCACGTTATGTTCGCGGGGAACATGTTTCACTTCCACTGTTGTGAACTTCGCCATCTCCTTCTTGACCAAGGCCAAGTATTCGGTTAGGTTTTCGTTTTTGGCCTGATATTCTCCCCGGACCTGGAGGGCCACGAGTTGTGAATCTGTACAAATGACGACCTCTTCTGCGCCCAGGTCCTCGGCCAGGCGTAGCCCAGCGAGGAAGGCCTCGTATTCAGCCTGGTTGTTGGAGGTTGGGAAGGACAAGGTGAGTGATACTTTAACGATGATTCCTTCGTTGCTTTCCAGTATGATGCCCGTGCCGCTCCCTGCCGAGCTTGAGGCACCGTCAACAAAAATGGTCCATTTGCGCGCTTCGCTCGCGGGGGAGTCTGCGAACGTCATTTTCGCGATGAAGTCGGCCAGAGCTTGGGCCTTGAGGGCTTTCCTGCTTTCGTATTGGTTGTCAAATTCGGACAGTTCCAACGACCATTTGAGCATTCGACCGGCCATATCTGGTCGTCCAAGCAGCTGCTTTATGGGTTGATCTGTTCGAATCACGATCGTTTGAGCCAGGAAGTAGTGTCTTAATCTTCTGGCTGCGTTAATGAGGGCCAGTGCCACTTTCTCTATCTGTTGGTATCTTAACTCTTGTCCTTGCTGCGTTTTGCTCGTGAAATATATGGGTTTCTGCCCGTCAAGTGTCTCGCGGATGAGAGCGGTGCTCACTGCTTCGGTTGCTACGACGAGGTACAGGTACAATGTTTCGCCATTGTCCGGGCGAGAGAGGACCGATGGATCCGAGAGTGCTCGTTTCAGATGGAGAAGGGCCTTGTCACACTCGTCGGTCCATTCGAATGCTGCCTCTTTGCAGAGGAGTTTGAAGAATGGTAGGGCGTGCTGGGCGGACTTGGCCACGAAGCGAGATAGTGACGCGAGCATCCCGTTGAGGGACTGGATGGATTTCTTGGACTTGGGCGTAGGAAACTCGGAGAATGCTCGGCACTTATCGGGATTGGCCTCGATTCCTTGTTCCGTTAAGTAGAAGCCGAGGAACTTGCCTACTCGGACACCGAACGTGCACTTCTCCGGGTTAAAATGCATTTTGTATTTCTTGGTCTGTTCGAAGACCTTTCTCAAATGGGCGGTATGATCGGTTTCCTCGTGGGATTTCACGATCATGTCGTCCATGTAGACTTTGAGCATGTCGCCTATTTCTCCCAGGAATACTTTGTTCATCATTCGTTGGTAGGTTGCTCCGGTTTTTTCAGGCCGAAGGGCATTACGTTGTAGTAATAGTTGCCCGATTCGGTCATGAAAACCGTGTGTTTTTTGTCGGCCATTGCCATGTGAATTTGATTATAGCCCGAGTAGGCGTCCATGAACGATAAAAGTTTAAAACCGGCAGAATTATCAACAAGTTTATCAATATTGGGGAGGGGGTAGGCATCCTTCGGGCATGCCTTATTGAGATCGGTGTAATCAATGCACATGCGCCATTTTCCATTAGATTTTTTAACTAGTACAACGTTGGACATCCAAGTGGTGTACTTGGCCTCCGAAATAAATTTGACCTCGAGGAGGTCCTTTACAACTTTTTCAGCAGCCTCCGTTTTCTCCGGAGACTGCTTTCTCATACGTTGTGCTACGGCCTTGACGGCTGGGTCAATTATCAGCTTGTGGCAGGCGACGGACAGATCCAAGCTGGGCATTTCGGCGGTGCTCCATGCGAAGAGGTCGGCATTCTCACGGAGGCATGCTTTGAGATGCTTTCTCGCGATGTCGGGCAGGCCTGCTCCAATCTTCACTCCCCGCTGAGGGTCATCGCCGAACAGAACGATCTCGAAGTTGCCATCCGGGATTGGGAGCATCAGATGGGAGCTGTTGCTGGACGATGTAGACGGGTTGGCTGAAGCTGCTTGTTCCTCCTGCTGGTCTTCTTCTTGGAAGCGACTGTCGAGGTCGATGGAGTCGACCTGGGGAAGAGGCTTGGCTTCCTCGGAGCTTCTTGGTAATGCTGGCTTGCCCGACGCTTTTGGCTTGGATGCGATGGCGTTGAGCCCCTTTGTAGCTGCCTTGAAACACCGTCGTGCAGCTTTGATGTCGCTGTGGAGGGTGGCGAACATCCCTTTTGAAGTATACTTCATCTTTAGGTGGACTGTTGAAGGCACCGCTACCAACTCGGCCAGAGTTGGTCTTCTAAAAATGCACTGGTAGAGCGACGGGCAGTCGATCACCAGAAATTATACCTTGACGGATCTGGCCATCTCAGCTGATCCGACAGTTACGATCAGTCCGACGTAGCCCCATGGCTTGCTCACTGATCCGTTGAATCCCTGTAAATCAGACCCTACATAGGGGGTAAGGTGTGATTCGTCCAGCTGAAGTGTTGAAAACAGCTGGGAGTACATGATGTCGACCGAGCTGTCCTGGTCGACGAGGATTCTGCAAACGTCGAAGTTCGTCATTCGGGCTCGAACGAGCAAAGGAATTCTTGAGTTCGTGGATCCCCAGAGGAGCTCTTCCCGGTAGAAGGAGATGGGGATGGAGCCCTTCTGGGCCTGATCAATCGTGGTCACTTTATTAGAGCTTGTGTTGATCAGATGCTCGAATTTTCGTTTCACGGAGCCCACAGTGACTTTGTTGAAGCCCCCGCCAGGGATGACCATGGAGGAGGGAAATGTATCCCACGGGTTGTGGGCCGCGAAATAAGCAGGGGCGCTGGGCCCGTCCGGGACGTAGAAGTCCTCTGGTCGCGATATGGACATAGCGACCTGTATGTTGGCGTCTTCCGAGGAGGGTACTTCCTCCTCTATCTTCTTGGACTCCTGGGCATCCTGCCGAGGAGTGTCCTTCTTCTTCGCGAACTGTTTCAGGTGGTCGTCCCTGATCAGTATCTCAATGGCATCCTTTAGATGGATGCAGTCCTCTGTAGTGTGGCCGCGACTCTTGTGGAAACGGCAGTATTTCGATTTGTCCACGTTTGGTCTGGCCAGCAGTTTCTTCGGGAAGCGGACCCCTGCCTGCTTGAACTCTGAATTGGCACATTCGGACAATATTTTCTCCCTGGAGACGGTCAGGGGGGTGTAGTCATGGAAATTCCCGGAGGGTCCCTTGCTGTCGCGGGAGTCCCGTGGATGGTCCTCGCGCCTCCGTTCACCCCGACGAGATGTCGAGGCTTCCTCTCCTCTGGAGGCCCGAGCGTTCTCCTGATGGCGTGATGCTCGGACATTGTTAGCCGCAACCTTCTCTTCGTACTGAATGTGTGATTGGGCTTTGAGGAGGAGGGCGTCTAAGTTCCTCGGTGGTGCGAGGCCAGTGGCATTAGAAAACTCAGAGCCCGGGCGGAGCCCTTGCTCAAGCAGAAACTTCTTCATTTTGTTCGTTGTAGGGACCTGTACTGCTTCCTTGTTGAACCTCTCGATGTATGCGCGGAGAGGCTCGTCTTTTCCTTGGATTATGGCCCCAAGGGAGGCCTCGGTCTTGGGGTGACGGCGAGATGCTGTGAAATGTCGTGAGAACATCCTGCCCAGTTGTCTCCACGAGGTAATGGACTCCTCGGGCAGCTGCTTGTACCATGTCATCGCTCCCTTTCGGAGCGTGGTTGGAAATAGTCGGCATTTGATGGCGCCCCGTATGCCACGGTAGTCCAATAGCGCATCGATGTTCTCGATGTGCTCGTCGGGGTCAGTGGTCCCGTCGTACGTGCCTAGTGACGGGGGCTTCTCCAGGCCTTTAGGGAGACGGGTAGCCAAGATCTCCTGGGACAACGGGCCGTGAGGCTCATCGTCGCTGCTAGAACTGGTGAACAATGGGGACCGAAGGGGACGCTTACGGCGGCGGTTCCTCAGGGGAGAAGGAGAGCAGTTCCTTCGAGGAGAAGGTGAGCGATTCCTTCTGGGAGTAGGCGAACGGTTCCTTCGGGGGGAAGGTGAACGGGCCTGGCCTTTAGATTTGACCGGGGGAGATTGCTCGTTCCTTCGAGTCCTCTTGTGGTCAGGAGAGTGCTGGTCACGTGGGGAAATCTGGTCACGCTTCCGGGTGACGCAAGGGTCAGGCTCTTGGCGCAGTCTTCGGTCGATGTCTCTCCGGGGCTGTGGGCTCCTTGACCGTCGTTGGTTCCTCTGCGGAGGAGGGGATCTTGGACAGTTGGACTCTTCTAACGCCCCGATCCTCTAGTTCTGCTGCAGGATCAGGGTGTTGGTTTTGTTGATCGCCTCTAGGAGGGCTGCCACGGCCGGGTCGGCGTTGGGCGGAACAGGAACGGGCTGGACGTCAAGTGAAGACTGATCGTTGTTGTGATCATCAGGGGTAGGGGAAGGAGAAGCAGTGGCTCTGTCCCTAAGAAAACGGGCATCTCGGAGGAGAGGTGATTGGCCGTCAACGTCAGATTTGTTGACGGGGAGGATAATGGTTTGGAGAGCATCCTTGGCACGATCTTGAGAGGCCATGATGATGATGATCTTTGAGAATTGTTTTGATCTTCGGTTTCTGGGGAAAGAAAGATGGGGAGAACAATGATTTCCCACAGACGGCGCCACTGATCGTGAAGGCTGAATCAGATCCTGTAGAAGTGGGCCACCAAATGCGTCTGGGATGCTGGTCGTATGGAGAGGAGTGGGTGTACCTGCAAGGTACTCCAACGCTCAAGTAAGAAAGGGTCAGAGGAAAGGGGCAAGTACAAAGTATTAGTTCGCAGGGTGAATATTGGATACCTGACCCTCTCAAGAGAGAGGGTTTATATATAGCCCCCAGCGCGTGGCCAACGGTCCTATTTTCAGGGCGAACTAACCGTTTTCCCCAAAGAATAGGTAACTACCCAAATTAGTCGTTATGTCGGGCAGAGTGTCCGAAACTAGCCGTTATGTCGGGCATAGGCATGATTTTGGGCACCTGCCTTTGACTGTTCGGGGAGCCAAGGAGCCGTACGTAACAGGCAGTAATTCTGGGGAGGAACGATGCATTCCTTGCCCGGTTGGAGGGGTAAAAAAGTAACTTTTGTCCCTCTGTGAATTTGACTTAGGCAACTTGGACCGCTCTGGAGCAGAAGCGGATTGGGCCATGTCTAGCCATTGGTCCAGTCCAGAACAATAATAATAATAATTACTATATAACATAAAGCAAAATAGAATAAAGAATAACTAAAAAAACACAAATAAAAGAACGAAAATGTGAATGTGAGAGGGGAGGGAATCACACTCAGTTTGTAGCATAAAAATGAAATGTATAAAATAAGAAAGTTTGACTAAATTAAAAAAAAAAAACCCATGAAGACCATTAGGGTGGCGCCATGTGGCCACCATTTATAACAAAACAAACCATGAAGATGTCATGGCTTCAACGAAAACAGGAGGAGAAAACAACGTGTCCTCAAGGCTCTTCCTCGCGCCGGCGGCGTTCACGTTCAGAGGGGCGGCCGACTGACCAGCATTGGTGGCGGCGCCGCCCATTCCTCTTGCCCGCCTCTCTCACGTTCCTCCTATCTCCTTCTAACCCCACTATATCTATCACTTCTTGCATCCATTTTCCTCATTTAATCAAAGTTTCAAACACACATTTATTAAAAAGAAAACAAAGACACACAACACCAACATGACGGAAACGAAAAGAACATACTACCTCAAATGGTGGTTATGGTTGTTTATTGTTGTTGATTAGAGGTTGTTGTTGTTGCTTAGAGGTTATTGTTGTGAAAGTTATGAAGAAAGCGCAAAGTTTGGAAATGGATGTTTGATGTTGGTTGTAGTTTGAAGATGATGAGGTTAGGTGTTGGTGAAGAGGAGAGATGGAGTTTGTGTGATGAAGTTTAATGATGATGATGTTATATTGTTTATTTTTGGTTGGAGAAGAGTGAAAAAATGGTGTAGTGAGCATGAAAATGGTACACTTTGATGTTAAGTAAAAAGGGAGAGGTGAAGAGTGTGGTCATGGTGATGAGTTTATGGTGGTTGTGTTGTTTGTGAGTAGATGAAGATGAAGTTGCAGGAAAATAAAGAGAGTGATTATAGAGGAAGTGAAGTGTTGTTGTTGGTGAAGATGGAAAGAGAGAGTGGGAAGTTGGAGTTGAGATTTGGAGGATGAAGATATTTTTATGGTAGTTAAGAAAAGTTTATGTGCTTTTGTTGTGAGGATGTTGTGTTCTATTTTTAACTTTTCAAAGAGAAGAAAAGTAAAACAAGACAAGAAAGGCCAAATAGAGTTTCTGTCAAAATTACAAATGCCAGCTTCTTCAATCCCCTCGCGCCCTCTCTCTCTATTATCAAATCTTACATATAAGAAATTGAATGGCTAGGGAAAATACTATAATGCCCTTTTGGTTCCACATCCTTCCACGTTTCTGCATTATCGTTGCTGCACGTATCGTTTGTTTACGTGGCCTCTATTTGGAACGTTTCAGATTTTCAATTTCAGCTTCCTCTTTCTTCCTTTTCCACTCATCTTCTTTCTCTCATCTCTCTCATCCATCAAATCTCATCTGTTTTCTCTTCTCTCGTAAAGCTTCTCTGATACTTCTTCTTCCTCTTTGCAAATCTGTTTGTAGGTTATTATTTTGTTTCAGGCGAAGAGTTGATGGCGGCGGATCTGATTTTTCCATATATTGATTGTTAGGGTTTTTACTGATTTTGTTATTGTTTTAGGATTTGATGGATTTAAGGAAGAAGAACAAGGATTGTTAGGGTTTCTTCTGCAAAACGAGTATGGATTGTTGGATAAACAGGTTTAGATTTTTTTATTTCTGAATTTTTATACTATGGATTGTTATTGATTTGGGGAAAAAGAGTCTTGACCAGGTTCTATATTTGTTTGTTTAGGTTTTTGATTTGGGGGAAGAGACTCTTTAGCAGGTTCTGAGCTGATTTTTGTTTGATTGTTATTATGTAAATGGATATATCTTCTCTGATTTCAATCTTTATTTACCATTGTATACCTTATTAATGAATTTATTTTTTTTTTATTTACTAACATTTTTCCATTCCCTCTTTTTGGGTGATGATTTTGCCAAATACATGGGTGTTACATGAAAGTGGCAAAAAAATTGTGTCTCATAGTGCTTAATTTGTTAATTGCAGGTTGGTCGTGTTGATTATGGAAAATCAACACTGTGTGGTTTTGGTTAGATCTCACTTGCCATCGATCTGTCTCTATTTTTCACAGGTAATATGTCTTTTGGAAACTCTGGTTCTTGCTTAATGGTATGTTTACACAATTCTGTTTTGAATTTTTTGTTGGTTTTGAGATTGAGCATGCTAAGCTTTTGATCCAAATTAGGATGAGATAATCAATATTGGTAGCCTTTTTGACCCAAACAAGGGAATTGTAAAGCATCTGTTTGTTACAGAAGTTCATCTATTTATGATTGTAACATTTTTCATTCTCTGCTCTGTTTCTGTTTTATGTTAATACAGAATATGTTATTTTTCTGCTTATGACTGTAACATTGTTCACAACATGTTCATTCTCATGTCATGTTCATATTTTTACAGTACCTAAATCAAATTACAAAATACATGGTTGAATATATATGTTTTTCCATATTAAACATGCCAAACATGTTAAACATCTTCATATTTTTGTAGTACTTAAAGATGTTCTTTTGCTGACTTTTAACATTGTTGCGAATTTGTTAAATATGCTAACAAGTTTGGTTTGTGGTGAAGCTGACTCCTGCATTGGAAGATTTTATCCAAGTTTCGTAGCTATGCATTGGTTTTGCCAAAATTTTGATAAAATTTATTTGAGTTATTTGATAAAATCTTGATGGAGTTTTAAATATTCCTGAACTGACTAAGAATCATAATCAGGGATTTCATGTCAGGAAAATTGTTGGTGTATGGGGCTACATTTTTCAAATACTTTATCAGGTAATTTAGTTCGTGATTCATTCGGTTTATAATTAATCTACGCGATTTGGATAGTAAAATGTTGGTTTTGTGTTGGTACATTAAAATAGTCTTATATCATCTGCGAATCGAGGCTAAAGATAGTTTATTTACGATAAATTTCTTTAGATATTTGTGCAGGTGCGGTGTTTCTCTCTGACTTTGTATTCTGGTTCATCCTTTATCCATTAAGAACATCCAATCATTACAGTCTTGAATTTGTAAGTATCATTCACATTGAAAATTCTAATTAATTTGAGATTATTTGTATTGAATCATCTTTGCATTTTTTATTCTTGCAGTTGGTTTTTTTGTATGTACACCATTAATGTTCTTTTCGTCATTGGAGACACATCATTGAATTGCAGAAGATGTTTCATTGGCATCAGCAGCTGATGGATGATGTATATTCCTCTCTTCTGTTGATTTTGTATTTTTTTGTGGGTATGTTCTGTTTACACTATTGTACAGTAAAATTAAGACACGGTTCTTGATACTAAGCACATAGTTTCTTATATTAAGCACATAGTTTCTACAAAAAAATAGGATATTGTTCTGTTGCTGCTATAATCCTCCGTGTGTATGTACTTTTTTCCCTGTGTGTGCAGTTCTGATTTTTCTCAGTGAATTTTGTATGGATTTGATGTTGTGGGTGTTTGTCAATCTTTTGTGTGATTTCTCTCAAAATTTCCTCTGATCTTCACTTTGCTGCTCGTGTGTATTTATATATGTAGTAAAAACTTGACACATTGGTTTTGATATTCAATGACGATATCGTGTTGAAACCTGTTTTGGAAGGAATCCGACTCTGTTTGGAACATGTTCAGTATCTAATGAATACCTTTCCACTTTTGCTTGACTATGTTCCGTAAAATCAACATCACGTTTCAACACTTACAGCTCTACAAACACAGCGAACAACAGCAACAACACAAGCTTATGGTTCCTCACAACTTAACTCTACGTCAACAATGTTTTCGCATTCTGTGTGTTTGGTATTTTTTCCAGTTCAAGAATGTCGTTACCATTTTGAAGTCATTTGTTGTTTTGATTATGTTTTTCTTATGTTGGGGTCGTTTTATGTTTAAACTTTGTGTTTGTTAAGACCTTGTCTTGCTTACGTCGCCCTGATTGCGGTACGTGTTGATTTTGTTTGTTTTGGAATGTTGTAATATAGTGTTCATCTTCAGCTGTTGTGTTCATATTTTTCGAATGCGTTTTCTAGCTTCAAAATGGGATTGCGCTGGATTTTGGTTTGGTTCGAATCGATGACGTGAAAATCGTAAACATCTTTTGGTTACCTCTATTCTAACTTTTGTGAGTAAATATCATGATGTTATGTTTTGAATTGTGGTTGAATATCAATGTTTAGATTTTGCTGCTTTATACCTCTTGAAAAATGTGTTATGCATTGCTGCTGCTGTTCATTTTTCCCTGCTTGGTTATGCACTGCTGTTTGATCCTGTTCATTTATGTGTTGCTTGGAATTCTGAAACACACTGCTTGGTTTTTAAATGGCTGTTGTAGTTTTTCAAATCTTACTTCGATTTCGTAATATCGATTTTGTGAGATAGAGTTGATAAACCAAGTTCAGGTCCAGATTGTAGAACAAATATCATCTTGTTTGTGATTTGAGTCCATAGTTGAGTAAACATAATTTAACGCTAGCAGCATTTTCGGCTTCATTCTTTTTATTGTTCAATTTGTGTAATGCAGTTTGACCTTTGGATAATTTGGATGTCACTAATTTTTGTTTCAATCTTGACAAGTTGTTTGTTATGTTAAAGCATCGAAGCGACAATGTCGAGATAGCGCGCTTGATAAGATTTTTTGTGATGAGCGTACTGTTATAGTGTGCATAGTTTAGATTTGTGTGCATCGCGAATCCGTTTCGATTGCAGCCATGTAAGTATGTAAATAGTTATTGTTTTTGCGTGTGCCTATTGTACAGTTTTAAAGTGGGTGGTTGCGGTTTGATACAAATTTATTTCAATTTATTTCGTTGTCTTCATTCGGATTCCTATCCGTGGCTACGACTTCAAATATGTTTCGCTTTTTAATTTATATATATAATTAGGCCATAGAAGTTGTTGATCTGGACCAGAAGATTAAAATGGTTCAAGAGCTTGATGGTAATATCATGCGCTGTGTACGAGATCAGAATGGCAACCATGTCATTCAGAAATGTATTGAATGTGTACCTGAAGATGCAATTGACTTTATTGTCTCAACTTTTTTTGATCAAGTTGTGACATTATCAACTATCCATATGGTTGCTGGGTGATATAGGTAAATAAATCTATTCATTGCTTTTGTTTCTCTTTTTATATGCAGTTTAAAGTCCTCAAAAATTTAATACTATTTATTTCACATGGCAGAGAGTACTGGAGCACTGTGAAGATCCTAGCACACAGCAAAAAGTTATGGATGAGATTTTAGAAGCAGTTAGCATGTTAGCCCAGGATCAGTATGGCAACTATGTTGTCCAGGTTTTTAATTTATTATTACAACTACTTATATTTTTGCTATTATAAATAGCCGTCTACTTCTCTCTGTCTTTCAACCAATATTTCACTTTAATCAAAAGTAGAAAATCTAATATTAAACATGAGGAGTTTCTACTCTTTGGTTCTTTTACTTTTTATACTATCATCTTTTAAGCCTTCTGTTTCATCTAGATCACATAGGCACTACTTGGGAAGAAAATTGAGAAGCTCTGGCGATAATGGTACTGATCTTGTCACTAATTTGCCTGGACAACCTCATGTTGATTTTCAACACTTTGCTGGTTATGACCAAACCAGAAGACAAACCATTGGTTCTATGGCTTAATGGAGGTAACAATAACATATATATACTAATTAACTAATCATAATCACTTTTCTTATCTTCCTAAACTTTTGTTAAAGTTGACATTTAATCAGAGTGGTTTCAAGTTTTTGGAGGCTCTGTGTATGTTAGTCGAAATTTTTTACCACGACTTAACCGTGACAATATTTCATGAGGTCTTATTTAAACACAGTTTATCGTGACAAATTTTAGACTTTGTACGATAGTCTGACTTGCACGCGTCTGCATCTAATCTAAAAGAGTTTAATGATTATTACATTTTGAGGTTGTACAAATGACATATGTTATCTGCTAAGGTGACAAGATAATTTGGTGTTGTAGGACCTGGGTGCTCTTCTGTAGGATATGGAGCAACACAAGAGATTGGTCCATTTTTAGTGGATAATAATAATGATGGACAAGGTCTTAAATTTAATAACTTCTCATGGAACAAAGGTATCATCATCATCATCATCATCACTATATATCTAATATTGATATCTCTGATGTTGCAGAAGCCAATATGTTATTCCTAGAATCTCCTGTCGGAGTTGGCTTTCCCTACTCAAATACAACCACTGATTATCAACAATTGGGTGATGACTTCACAGGTCATTACTTCATTTATGTTACATAACATAAAATAATAAACTTTATCCAAAGCAAATCTCTGACAAATTATATATATATTATTTCTAATAACAGCTAATGATGCTTACAATTTTCTACACAATTGGTTCCTCAAGTTTCCATCCTATAGAACCAAGACATTTTACATAGCAGGAGAAAGCTATGCAGGTATTGAAGAAATTACTTATTTTCAACAAGCTTATTTTTCAATCAATAGTGATTAATTTTATCAGTTTTTTTTTTCCAGGAAAATATGTACCAAAACTTGCTGAACTTATCCATGATAGGAACAAGGACCCATCTCTTTTCATTGATCTCAAGGGAATTTTGGTATGGCCCATATACTAAATAAATATATTAAACCATGTGTTAAAAAAACTCATAGCATAAAGAATATTTCTTTACTAAGAATATTTCATTTGAAGGATGCTTTGTTGTTTTGTTGTTATTCAATCTTCTCTTTTTAGTATGTGTAAATGTGATGCTTCCTTTGGATTTTTGTTGTATTTGTTTTGGTGATAACAGTGCAAGTGATTCACAATTTCGTTGAAATTTTGTTTCCTGCTAATATCTCAACATTGCCTTAGCACAGTTTGTGTTTGTTTGAAAGAATTTAAACTTAATTGGTTTTAGTTAGTTGATTTGATGCTTGTGTTAGTGAGTATTTTTATGAAATTCTGATGTGGCATCTGCGAACCGCTTCTTAAATGATAAAAGAAAAATGTCATTCTTTTGTTTCTTGACTGTATGGGACAAAACTGATTAATGATGCTTGATTGTGTTTGGTGTAACACATTTTGAATGAATCCTTACATATTAAAAAAATGAGCAAAACATAAATAAGAATCGTCTTAAAGACTTTAATTAGATTGATATAAAAAGTTAAAATATAATTATTTATCAATTGACTTTTAAAAATTCATTTTTAAATACGAAAAAAATAAAGTAAACCATTCGCTGAATTAAAACCCTACACATATAACATATCTAAAAAATTGTGTATTTAATTTTAATTTTAAGTAAATACAAAATTTTCACATATCATTTTTATTCAAATTTTATGAATTCAAACCCTCACTTTTTCATGTATTGATTCTATCTTTTTTTTTTTAAATATAAATTATATTTTTTTATTTACTAATTTTTATTAATCATATTTATTTTTTTTCCCAAATTTTAAATAATGTATAAATTCAAACACGAGCAAAATTTATTTATTTTTGTTACTGATATTTATTTAGAGAATTAAAATAATATTTTCAAATACTATGTTATTAGTTGATATTTATAAAACTAAATGATTGTATAAATATTTTTATAAATAATGTCAAAACAAATTTAATATTTAAGAAAATATACGGTTGATTCAAATATTTGTATATATATAAAAACTATATTTATGTTCCAAATATAGGGCACGAGTACGGGTACTGGTTTGTTACAAGCCCCTCTTATGTTCCTAATAAAAATAAAAATATGTTTTTCTTTTATAACAAATAACAACCGATTTTCGCGGGTATTGATTCTATCATTTTTTTAAATATAAATTATATTTTATATGTTTACTAATTTTTATTAATCCTATTTTTCTTTCAAATTTTAATATACGGGAAAAAAATATGGCTGATTAAAATATTTTATATACGGGCGCACGAAAAATTCTAATTATCAAATAAAATATCAATATTAAATACATATTTTAATAATATACTGAAACGAAAAAATAAAGTCATTGATAATATAGTAAAGTATACGAGACACATATTTTTATACAAAGAGAAAATTTAAATACTTTAGATTGAACTTTATTTTTATATATGAAAAAGTGTATGGATGATCCAAATACTTTTTTATTCTTGAGAACAAGTTTTTTATTCATCAAAATATTTATATTAATTACTAAAATATTAAGGTTTTATAATTTTTAATATGTACTGTTTATAGAGTTAGAAATTGAATGAGTGAATAATCATTTATAATTAATAGGAGATATTCTTAAACTTTGAGAGAAAAAAAAAGTTTTTTTTTTATAAATTAGAACGGTAGTGTTGTAGGTTAATCAGTACCCGAACGAACACACGGGTACTGATATGAGTATCCCACAAAATAGATATTTATTTATTAAATTAAGTAAATATTTACAAATATTATGATATTAATTGATATTTATAAAAGTAAATCATTGCATAAATATTTTAATAAAAAATAACAAATTAAACAAATATTTACAAATATTATGATATTAATTGATATTTATTTATTAATTTTTATTAATTCTAATTTAAAAATAATAAAAACAAATCTACATAACACACATGGGTACTGATATTGGTATCGGGCACAAAATAAATATTTCTAATAATACTTACATAAAATATATTTATTTATATTAATAATATTTATTTCTAAAATTAAAATAATATTTACAAATACTATGTTATTATTTGATATTTATACAACTAAATCATTGCATAAATATTTTTATAAAATATACCAACCGGTGTCTGTGGATATTGATTCTACTTTTTTTAAATATAAATTATATTTTTTTTATATTTACTGATATTTATTAATTGTACTTTTTCTCAAAATTCTAAATGAAAACAAATGCGCGTCACCGACTGGTACCCGTGTGAACGAACGGGTATCATATTAATTTTTAGTAAATAAGAAATTTACTAATTTTTATTATATATATTTTTTTATTTTTAATTATAAATAAATACATTCTAAGAACAAATACATTCTGGAAAAAAATATATTATGAAAACAAATACATTCTAAAAACAAATGCGCGTCACCGACATACACCCGTGTGAACGCACGGGTATCATACTAGTTTTAAGAAATTTCACAAACCTACTTTCCAGCTAGCGCCACATGTAAGCTTGTTTGTGGACATTAGAAATCAGCACAACTACTAGTTTCCAATGTTCACCTGCATTTCAATGACCTAATCAATTATATGGGGATTCTAATCGATTAGGCAGTGCCTATAAAAATATATTTGTCTCTTCTTTTTTCATCTCAATTTAACATCTTTTATGTGCATTTTGTTATAGTGCGTTTGGATGAGACATTTTAATGAGGAAAAGTAATTTTTTGAGGAAATTTAAAATGATTTGACTAAAATCCATTGTTTGGATAAATAAAATGTAAAATTGTTAAAATGATGGAAAATTATGAAGTATTTTGTTCAAGGTAAATTTATGGAATTTCAACTTACACCAAAAAGTAAGGAATTTGAAGCTGCTTAATTCACTCTATATAATTTGAATGTTAAAATATTCATTATTAACCTTTCAAATTTTGCAAGATGGTCCTTTTTTTTTTAATTTCAAATTCACACCTGAAAATTTTAAAAAATTGCAAATAAGTCTCTGATAAATTGCTTGAATTTTAAATTCTTTAAAATTTTCCAATTACCTCATCCAAATACTATTTTTAGAAAAAATCTATCTTCATCTCTTCATCATCACCACAATGACACCCAAAAGAGCTTTCACCACCCAATCCCCATCCTCATACCACTCTCAAACCTTCTCAAACCAAGAGCAAGAAACCAACTGCAATCGATATTATGTCGACAGATAGGTCTTTGAATCTTGATACTTGGATGAGCAACTCTTTAAAGAGTGAAACTTTGTTTAAGCCTTCACGGTGGCCGGGTTGAGGAACTTCGTCTTTGAAGTACCTCAAGAAAGATTTCCTACCTTGGTTAGATTGTTCTACACAAATGGTATTTGATAGGTTTGCAAATGCACAGAAATATCGTAGTAATATAAAAACAATTGAACCCACAGAGACCAATTATCAACCTACCGTTATCTATCACTACTGTGTAAATCTAAGGCTAATGATAATAATTTTTTGGTGCAAGAGAAAGAAATAAGATAGTTTTAAAAGTCAATTAAGAGACAGAGACTGGAATATGGCTCTCGTCAGCCAACGACACTCGCAAAGTCGCTTAGTTTATAATTTAAAGAAACTGTTCGCTTCGCACAGCCGGAATCAGGTTTTTGCCTAAAATTTATATTGTCGTTTTCGCGTGTTCAGTGTGTTATAGTGCAAAACTCTATTTTTGAAAATTAATTAATTTTAATTATTCAAAAATTTGTTTAAGGTGGAAAAATAAATTTAGAGGTATTACCGACTTTCGCTCATCTAATATTGGATTTTAAGCGCATACACGCTCACTTTCGTGTGTCCATTTATGTTCTTAAAATCAATTTTTTATAATTGTTATTTTTACTAATTAATTAAAAGGTGTCTTTGCAGTGCAAATAATTAAAAACTGAATTTTTCTAAGTCGAATGCAAGTTATGTTCTTTCGAATCGGAACCAGTATCTCTAAGTTATGCTTTCGCAATAAACATTTTAATTAAAGTACAAAAATCTTAATCTAAAGTGCATAAATCTCTCAATGTAAGAAATTAACCGCTTTAACAAAAGTAATTTATGCTTAAAATAAAATTCTAAAAAACTTGGATATTGAAAACTGAATTTAAAGGTCTTATTTATAGTGCTAAAATTCGTACATGGGTGTCCCAAATCGTTCAAGAGATAGTAGAGAAAGTGGTGGAAAACTAAATTGCCAAGTCTGAAAATGTGGTTAAAATTTATGAACTTCAGCACCATGACGAGCGTCTTGGTCCTGACGCCTTAGTCGTCATGAGTCATGGAGGGATGACGGGCATCATCTAGACGATGACCTATCTGTCATCCAGCTAGCACTCAACTTCTTCTGGTTTTGTCCTTTAGCACTGACGCTCGTCAGGGCGCTACGTCATGACGGGCATCTTGCTGGCAAGGTGGGTGTCATGACAGTGTTGAATGCCATTTTTGCTTCCGATTTTGCTGTTTTGCATCGTTTTCTCCCACAGACACTCCTACAACCAAAAATACCTTAAACATATACTAAGTAAAAACATAAAACCATAAAAAATAGATAAAGAAAAGACACAATAGCAAGCGAATCGAGTCGAATATACGATACTTTTCTGAGTTATCAAACTGTCCTACACTTGAACCCTTGTTTGTCCTCAAGCAAGCCAGCTAGCATATTAATCAATGAAATTCAACAGTATAGTATAAAGACATAAGGAAAAATAAAGCATTGAATTTACTCATATGAGGCTGATAAAAATTGATTCGCCTAAAATTGACTCGGTAGGTACTAATGTCGACACCAAGGATATTGTGACAACACAAACCACTCTCACGGTCATAATTCTCCCTCCTATGCATACAAGTTCAAACCATGACATTGAATCTAAGTCTATTTTCCCTATTTGTTTCATCCTCATTCATTCGGGATAGTGACATTAAGGCCCTTTATCTTTCACACAACATGGTAGATGACCTGTTAATGATTATGATTAAAATATGTCATTAGATTTTCACAAATTGTCTTTCTGTATCAAAGATGCATTATTTCTTTTGAAGGTTCGACCACTTCTTTTGGGTTAAATGGTCGGGTGAGGGTCACCTAACTTAGTAAATACGATTTTCCCTTTGTATTCAATTTTTAGCAACAAATCATTCAATTATTATTCATCGACCGACGTACTTAGTGTGTGACTACAGATGATGCCTAACTGGATATAAAAACTATTAGAGGGTTACTATCAAATAGAAGATTAATACTAGAACTCAATGGGGATTTAAATTAAAATGCATGATTGGGAGGCTTGAGGTGTTAGGACAATACCGATTTTGTCAGATTTTCCTAAGTCTTCTCAACCTAGCCTCTATTCTTTCAACAACATATATACTTTCAAATCAATTTGAGCTTACTAAGTTGTTTGGGGAGGAGCTGCTGGAGGAAATTTGACTTGGGAGCTGGAGAGCCGGATGTGAGAAGTATATCTGAAGTTATTTATATCTGGTAAATTTTCGTGGGCGAAAATATTCTAAGTGAGGGAGAGTTGTAACACCCCATTTGAATTATCTAATTATATAGATTAATTTAATTGTATTGTATGTGTTTTGAATGATTGAGGTAGTAGGGGAGCCTTGGGTATGTGGTAGTGTCCCTAGAATATTAGAATTTTAAGTGAGGGGTGTGGTAGTAATTAACAAGAAGTATGGGTGTTGGAATCAATGAGATTAATAGTATTACTATTAGATTTAATTAAATTAATTTAGTAGTAATAATAAATAAGTTAATATTTATTTAAAATAACAATAATAATATAGAGATAATATTGCTTTTATTATTATTTTATTTGATAGTTGGCATAATGATATGATTTAGAAAATATAACACACACACACACACACAAACATACACACACACAAACATACACACACACACACACGCACACACACACACACACACACACACACACGCACACGCACACGCACACGCACACACACACACACACGCACACACACACACACACACACACACACACACACACACACACACACACATATATATATATATATATATATTTGTATTTTATTTTTTATTAGTTTGATTTAATATTATATTAATAATAATAATAATAACAATAAAATTTAAAAATAAATTTAAAATAAGGGTTTTAGTTGGTCTACTTATAAGAAGGTGAGGAGAGAATAGAGATAGGAGAACGTACTTGAAAGAATAGGAAAATGGAGACTTGGGGCAAGAGGCAAGGGTAGGAAAAAGAAGAAGACCACCATTGTAGAAGAACATGGAGCTTAAAATTCTAAGATAAGGGGGAAACTATTCCTATAAGGGTGTCTAATCATGAGAGGGTAATGAGGGGTTCTTACCCTCTTAGGTTGGTCTTATGCCATGTGTTGATTATTGTTGATTTGTGATCATGATTGTGCGGAATGAAATTTAATTGTTGTGGCTATAATAATTGATATTTGTTGATGATGAATTTTGAATTGTTGCTGAATTTTATGTTTGTTGTATGTTAAGGGTTTAGGATGATGATTATGATGATGGTAGGGTATAAAATTGTGAATTTATTGGTGTAATTATATTAATATGAGTCATGATTGATATTGATATGTTTATGATTGATTTTAAAACCATGGAATATTTTCGGTGATGATTTCATGGATGTTTTTAGGGTTGAAGAAGATGAAAATCGTGCTAGAAATTTTAGAAAATAACAACTTTTTAGTAAAGTGTTTGTTCACGATTTTTATCATAACTTTCAACTCATAAATCATTTTGGCATGGGGTTTGAAGAGTTGGGTAGCTGAAATAGATGACTATAATTTTGTTTCAGTGATAATATATTTTTGGTGATGATTTCATGGACTTTTTTGGGGTTGAAGAAGATGAAAATCATGCTGGAAATTTCAGAAAACAACAACTTTTAGTAACGCCTTGTTTCACGATTTTGATCATAACTTTCAACTAGTAAATCATTTTGGGATGGAGTTTGAAGCGTTGGGTAGATGAAACAGAGGTCTATAATTTTCTTTCAGAGATAAAATATTTTTAATGAGGATTTCATGGACGTTTTTAGGGTCGAAGAAGACGAAAATCATGCTAGAAATTTCATAAAATAGCAACTTTTTAGTAACGCCTTCGTGCATGGTTTTGATAATAACTTTCAACTTGTAAATCATTTTGGGATGGGGTTCGAAGTGTTGGGTAGCTGAAACTAGAGGGATATAACTTTGTTCAGGGATAAAATATTTTTGGTGATGATTTGATGAATGTTTTTGAGGTTGAAGAAGATGAAAATCGTGCTAGAAATTTCAAAAAACAACAACTTTTTGTAACGCCTTCTAGCACGGTTTTGATCATAACTTTCAACTCGTAAATCATTTTGGGATGGGGTTTGAAGCATTGGGTATTTGAAACAGGAGGCTATAACTATGTTTCAGGGATAAAATATTTTTGTTGTAATATTCCATATTTCCCTTAAATGCTCAATTGGGTGTCAATTGAGATCAACTGAGTTCCTATGTACTTCATCTTTTGTCAGTTAGAACAATTAGAGCTCCTAAATGCTCTAAATGTGTTAGAACAAGATTTGTTCATGACATATATTCCTTGGGTTTTGATGATAGCAAAGTATTAAAAGAACAATGGTTATATTTGATATGTGTTTCATGTATGCAGGTTCTAATATATATATATATATATATATATATATATATATATATAGAATCTGATATACAAGGGCACACTTGAGAGAAGCTGAATTGCTAGCTTATAATGGTACATAATCTGAAGAACACTCTCTAATTGATGTCTGGCGTAAAATCTGAAGCTGAAGGTCTCAACATCAGAAGAAGCAACATAATTGTCTCTACACTTGGTAAATGTAAATTAGCTTCTGGTGATCATTTAGACTTAGTGATAAAGCCGAAGCTATCCGTACTGCAGAAAGCAAGCTGCATTGTCAAATCAGTTTGTCAGCTAGAGTCTTAGTTCACAAGGCTTAAGAAAAGTTGGCATTCTTTACGGATATCTACTCTCAACGACTCTATAGTAGATGATCCCTTTGAAGACTCAATGGTTAAACACATTACACAATGGATCAAGATTTTTTGGTGTATCTATCTTCAACGTCTCTTGTACTATGGAGAAAGCAAAGACACTTGATCAAGTTATCTCTCCAACGGCTAGTCTTCTGCAAATGCTATATAAGTTGCTGAAGGTTAAAACTGAATCTTTAACACGGATCAACCTGATGGAGGAGTAACAAGATCAGCAATTATCAATACAATCGAGTATGCAGAATTTCTGTTGTAGGTTGTAATTGTAAAAGCCTTAAGATTTATTAAACATTGAATATCTTATAAATCTTAAGAGCTTTAGGTCTTTGTTATGATGATTTCTCTGTACCTCTGATATTTTTATCAAGTACACCTTGTTCTTTATTCAGCTGAACATGTTGTTTAGCAATTTAGATTAAAGTCTCTCGCCAAGATGCTTGAGCATGTAAGTCTTTTGCTATGTTCTAGATCATTGAAATTTTAATCAATAGATTGATTGAGAAACCAAGTCTCTCGCCAAGATGCTTGAGCCATGTAAGCCTCCTGCTATGTGCTAGAGCATTGAAAGTATTAATCAAGTGGATTAATTGAGCAACTAAGTCTCTAGCCAAGATGCTTGAGCCATGTAAGTCTCTTGGTATGTGCTAGAGCAATGAAAGTCTTAATCAAGTGGATTGATTGAGAAAAAGTCTTAAATCCGTGGGATTTAAGCAAGGAAGTCTCGGATCGAGGGTATGAGCAGAAGTCTTGAACCTGAGGGGTTTAAGCAGGAAGTCTTGGGTTCGTGGAACCTGGGAAGGGAAGTCTTGGACCGTGTGTCTGAGCAAGAAGTCTTGGGTCTGAGGGGCTTGAGTAAGAAGTCTCAGATCAGCGGGACCTGAGCAGGAAATTCTTAGGCTGAGGGTCTAAGCAAGGAAGTCTTGAGTCTATAGGACTTGAGCAAGGAAGTCTTGAGCCTTATGGGTTTAAGCAAGAAGTATCAGACTTAGGGTATGAGCATTGTAAAAGTCTTATGCAGAATGCATAAGCGATTGTAATCATGATTTGATTATAGTGAAAATCTCTTGTAAAGTAAGGGGACTAGACTACTATCATTTGAGAGGAACCGGTATAAATATGTGTCTTCTACTATTATTTATTTGCTTCTGTTAACATTCTGCTGCTAAGTATAACCAGAATCTGAACACCAGTTTAGATTCTGAACTCTGATAAGACGCAAATTAAGAAAACAGAAAACACAATTCAACCCCCCTTCTTGTGCACTTTTCTCACCTTTAGTTGGTATCAGAGCATGATTTGTAAATAACACTTAACAGTGGTGAAGATAATGATCCAATGAGAAAAATATGTCTGTTAAAGACTCTCTTTCAAGAAGGAATCAAGTGCCACATGAAAAATATTACATTGTTTTTCCTACCATATTCAAAGGGTGATTCCGCTGAATTTAAATGATGGAAATGTTAAATATATTTTTAATTCATTGGACTTGATAAAGGGTTTTGTGAAGGTCTGTAGAATACCCTTGAAAAAGGTATTACTATAGAAGTTGATGGTGTATGGATGATCAAAGTTTGAAAGTCTCTCTCACCAGCTCAGAAGAAGCTTATTGAAAATATCTTCAGAGGTATATGTATTCTGGTAGGTGCTCTATCTCGATTCTGAGTATATCAACATCATTGATATGTCTAATGCTCAAACTATCTTTGAACCCTTGTGCTCAGATTTGTGGGAATCAGTTATGAAGCTTGTCCAGTTACACTTCATCTAATCTTTCCAAGCAAATTCTGAGAAGACTGTTTTGAATTCAAACCTAAGGTCACAGTTATTCAAGAAGTTATACAACTTGAGTTTACTATTCCTTGTAGGTTTATCTTGCAATCTCCAAAGAAAAGAAATGGAATTAGATGATGAAAAGATATCGAACAAATCATCTTTCCTAAAGCCTGTTGAAGGATACTTACTATGGAATGTTTGATGATGAGGAATTAACCTTCCTAATAAGAAGATTTCTTTAACTGGATGAATGGAATGTAACATATGTTGTTAGAAGAGTAACTTCAGAAGCTTCTGAGATATTTGTATTTCAACTGATTTCTCAAATCTAAAAACAAGGAGAAACACTAACAGAAACTAATGTCAGAGGTCTTCACTGCTGTCGCATCTGCGAAAATCAACCAGCGAAAAAGAACAGAAGAGTCGCCACCGAACGTTATTTATCCTGACGCAGGGAAAGGAAACGATCGAAGAAAACCTCAACAAAGGGAAAGGAATGGTCATCGCAACCATAACCTGGGTTCGGGAGTCGGTTACACGAGAGAAAGGTATCAGCACCCCCTCGCGTCCATCGTACTCGATGGGATCCACTCTTGTTGTTATCGATCAAAGGGTGTATGGTATCTGTAGCTCAACTGCTAACTGGAACAGAACGGGCGAAACGGGAAACGTGGGGAAAAGAAAAAGAAGTGACTCGATGGGACATCACCGTCCTAGGCCTACGTATTCCCTCGGGAGTGGGAAAGTCAGAGTCAACGTAGTTCGGAGGACTACAGGATTGTGCTCGCTAGGCATCGCGCCTGTGCCTACGTATCTCACCAGGAATGAGAATCAGGGCATCGTAGTTTGGCTCACTACGGGTTGCTAACGGAGACCAAAGGGTTGGTAAATACAGTCGTGCTTGCAGAGATCTCGCACGATCTCCTGCCTACGTATCTCCATTAACCAATGAAAAATCAGAGCATCGTAGTTCCCCTCACTAGGGACGACTTTGCTTTGTTTGTGTTTTTTAGTGGAATACGTCAACGTTCACGTTCTAGCAGTTTAGGTGTTGCCGCTCGGCGTGGGAGTCTTATGTGTTTACCTGTTTGCAGTAGAACGGAAATGACGCGCCCTTCACAATGAGAAGATAACCCCGAAGGAAGACGGTTGTTTGTTTTTGTCTTTTAACTAGAATACGTCAACGTTCACGTTCTAGCAGTTTAGGTGTTGCCGCTCGGCGTGGGAGTCTTACGCATTTACTTGTTTGCGGTAGAACGGGAATGACGCATCATTTACGATGAGAGTGAGTGAGATGAGAAGAGAATACTCAAACTGTAAGAGAAAAATCTAAGGGGAGACTAATTGTAGTCTTGATGTTACTATGCATTTGTTGATCCAAGGGGTTGAGGATGAGAAAGGAAATTCTATCCTAATGTTGTCATGCAAAGGTTAGTCCTATGTTATGTTTTCTAACCTATCAAACTTGGACAAGTTAGAATAGGTATCCTAATGAGGAAGCAAAAGCTAAAACAAACAATACAATGATATCACATATCAAAGTTGATCAATAAAAAAGATGTGAATGAGATCACATAAGCGTCAACATCGGTCGATGCGAGCTAATGAAAATGAGCGGGGGTCGGTTGTGAACCCAACCTTCCACTTGACCGACTCGATAACAGGAGCAGGTAATGCTCAAAGCTTCAATTATGTAATGAGAGCTAAGCACGACTCAACTAGAATAACGGGGGTCGGTTGCGAACCCTATCTTCCGTCAATTGCCTTCTCGGAGGTCTTACAAGGGTAAACAGAATTGCCCACCTGAAGTAGGGACTCCCAATCATGCATCTCTACTCCTACTTCCCATGGCATCGAAAGCGGTAAAGTGCGAGGAATGTTAAAAGGGATGTGGGATAATACCAAACAGATAACAATCCGTAGCAACGCAAGCAGAACAAGAAACCCAGAGAGCAAGCTATCATCAGGCAACCAGAAGCGAGTCAGAACCTGGTACGAGCGTCAGTGTCAAAGCATTGTCGGTGTGAAAATAAATCACAACCGACGTGTGGTGTGTGTATCAGACACAACCATACAAGTAACCTGCATGAAAATACCATCCAGCCAAAACGCAATAAATTCATTTTTACGTCTCAAGAATGAGAGACAAAGAGAAACCGCACATAAGTGAAGTGGTATCCCACAAATAAAGTGGATTACCAAACGGATAACCAACCAATGATTAATGATCGAAAGCTCTCCTGAAATACCTTGCAAAACTTAACTAACAAGTTAGTAATAACAAGGAAACGTAACCGAAGTTACACCCTCAAATCACAACTCAAATTAACATCAAATCATCAAGAAAAAAGGGGTAAACAAGTGTCTATAAGTGTCCTAAGAGTTCCTTAAAGATGGCATGAAGGCCTCATCGAAATCCCTATAGGATAACTCTATCAAACAATCAATTAAGCATACATGAAATGGGATTATAGGTCCCGAAAAAATTAAGATAATTGAGTCATATCATCTCAAGAGCAATAACCAAACCCAGCCAAAAGAAGTGTGCAAAGTCATGTTTATACCCATCTCAAATCAAGTCAAAATTGCACACATTATCAATCACTAAGCATGCAAAAGAAAGCATCACAAGTAATCCTAAAATTGGCCTAAAATTCACAAGAAAATTTGAAAAAGTCCCCTAAGATATCCCTAATCCTCTATGTCAGTAGCGTACCAAAGATCAATACACAACTAGTTAGGAAAAATTATTTATGAAGCATATTGCAAAAGATAAGGCCATAGAAATACCTTTCAAACAAAATTGTCAACTAAATGCTAAAAGTCATCCAAACAGGGATTGAAAAAAATCCAAAATTAGTTAAAACTCTCACCTATCCATGGTAATTTTCTTGGAATTTTATCTCAAAGTGAAATATTTTTTAAAATCAGTTTTTGAAACTTATAAAAAGGAAAAGAACAAAACAAGAGTATAGAGACAGGGGTGCAAACAGCAAAGAATTTACACATTCAGAAATGTATTGGGCTCCGCAGGGTGGTGTAAGTAGCAAAATATACCAAGCACAGGGCGCCTAGGGGCCTGGTGGTCTACATGTTCCTTCAGTCAACGTTTGAATTAAGAGATTAGATCCTGGCAGTATGATCTTAGGCTTGATGGATGATGATTAATCTGAAGGTGCAGATTGCAAGGGTGCATGGTAAGAGTACATGGAAGCATGCACTGGATGAAAACTAGACCTACCGGACGGTGACAAGTGTCACCGCCGGTGTGGCTAAATAAACATCATCCTTATCTCTTATTTGTTATAACACGGTGACGGAAACGTTACCAACATTAAACACTCTCCACATCTCCCTTATCACCGACGTCTCCCTCTCCGTCTTCTTCTTGATATGTGAATCTCTCCTTCTACCTTGCCTTCACAAAACACCGTTGTCATCCTTCTGCGTCTCGTCGTCCTCTCTCCGGTGCAATACCGCCACGAAGCCACTTCGCCTTCATCATCTCCGTCGCCTGGGGCTTTCTCCGCCGCGCCATGGCCTTACGCCGGCGGCGGCGGAATCTCATTTGCTGTGATGAGGAAAGATCAATTAGGAGCATATTCGAATCCCTCTCCTTATGCATTTCGTCGCTCTTTCTTCTTCTTTGCAATTTACAACTCAGAGTTCTTGCTTTATAACTCAGAGTTCTTGCAGTGTTTGGTGAGAATTGAAGGTGAAGAGAATCGTGATGGAATTCGGTTTGTGCTGTTCTCGAATTCAACTTCTTGTTTTCGTGAATTTTCTGTTGATGGTTGTATGCGGAATTTGCTCAGGCTTTCCTCTGCGATTTTCAGGTTGCAGGGAAGTGAGGAGGATGAAGAGCTTGATACTTGCTGAGATAGGTGGATGAAGATTGGTTGAAGAATCTTGAACTCAACGAAATCGCGATCTCGAATCTTGACAATGGATTTACGAGCTGCTGTACAACGTCATTTGGTAACAACGACGTGAATCGATACCGTTATTCTGTTGCAGGGTTGAGTTTATCGATGATGAAAGGCGAAATCATTGCGAATTCGTGTGTTGCAGAGGGAGAGTCATGAAATTGAAGGAGAGTTTCAGAGATTTGGATTGTGGTTTTCAGGTGAGGATCCAGCTCGAAAAAGAGGAATCGAGAGGGAGAATGATGATAACTTGTAAAGCGAGTCCAGATCAACTTGTAAACAACGAATAAAGTGCCTTGACCACCACGATTAATGATGATAACTATTGAAATATGGAAGGATGTATGACCGATATAACCTTGATATGAAAACCTTAATCCAATGAACCTCAGTTAATGAATATTCACAAGCTCAACCCTAATAAGAAGCCCTGAACCTTCTTGAGATACACATTGAATGAGGAACAAACTTGAGTTGTTATCATTCAACAAAACCCTAATTTCTGGTCAGCCTCAAGTAACACCATGATGAAACCTTAATCACTTGATACCTCTTGATGAATATTGAAGAAGATGAACATGACACTTGATGAACTTTAGAATGAGAATATACTCCTGATGACGTGAACCCAACCTTTGTCTCATTCTTGAGTGTGGTAGTCGGATAAATCGTCTCTGAACAAGAGAATTCCAGTCACAAGGAAATACTTTGATCCCATGTCTTAGGAGCTCAATGAAATGCATGATCGTGAAGGTTATGGCCTAATGGAGATGCAGATGAATGTGAAGCATAAGCCACTGTATAAGGCAATAAATAAGAGGGAAAATTTTGGGGTATTACAGCTGCCCCTATTCAATCAACTATGGACCTGAAGGGATGAGAGCAGCGGCTGTCAGAAATTCAAGGTACATAGGAATTGAATACGAAAATAACCAGAAAATTTGCACTCGGCGGGTAAAATGAATAAATATATGACAAACACAAAAGTTGTGGGAAAAGATATTTGTGGAAAAGAGTCCGGAACCTACTAAAATTGAGACCCAAAGGATGCATGTCGGGAACGGCTAAAGTTTTGCCTGTCGGGAACGGCTGGAGTTTAAAACTTATGGTATGCCTGTCGGGAACAGCTGAAGTATGCCTGTCGGGAAAGGCTAAGTTCAATACTCAAGGGTCGCATGTCGGGAACGGTTAAAGTTTAAAACCCATGATATGCCTGTCGAGAACGGCAAAAACGACCCTGTCGGGAACGACCAGGTTTTAAAACTCAAAGGTCGCCTGTCGGGAACGGCTAAAGTTTAAAACCCATGATATGCCTGTCGGGAACGGCCAGGTTTTAAAACTCGAAGGTCGCCTGTTGGGAACGACCAAAGTTTAAAACCCATGATATGCCTGTCGGGAACGGCAAAAGCGAGCCTATCGGGAACAGCTAGGTTTAAAACTCAAAGGACGCCTGTCGGGAATGGCTAAAGCTTAAACTTATAGAATGCCATTCGGGAACGGCTAAAGTTTAAAACTTATAGAATGCCTGTCAGGAACGGCTAAAGTTTAAAACCCATGATATGCCTGTCGGGAACGACAAAAGCGAGCCTGTCGGGAACGACTAGGTCTAAAACTCAAAGGACGCCTGTCGGGAATGGATAAAGTTTAAAACTTATAGAATGCCAGTCGGGAATGGCTAAAGTTTAAAACTTATAGAATGCCTGTCGGGAACGACTAAAGTTTAAAACTTATAGAATGCCTGTCGGGAACGGCTAAAGTTTAAAACTTATAGAATGCCTGTCGGGAACGGCTAAAGTTTAAACTTATAGAATGCAGTCGGGAACGACTAAAGTTTAAAACTTATAGAATGCCTGTCGGGAACGGCTAAAGTTTAAACTCAAGGAATGCCAGTCGGGAACGACTAAAGTTTAAAACTTATAGAATGCCAGTCGGGAACGGCTAAAGTTTAAAACTTATAGAATGCCTGTCGGGGGACGACTAAAGTTTAAACTCAAAGAATGCCAGTCGGGAACGGCTAAAGTTTAAAACTTATAGAATGCCTGTCGGGAACGGCTAAAGTTTAAAACTTATAGAATGCCTGTCGGGAATGGCTAAAGTTTAAAACTTATAGAATGCCTATCGGGGACGGCTAAAGTTTAAACTCAAAGAATGCCAGTCGGGAACGGCTAAAGTTTAAAACTTATAGAATGCCTGTCGGGAACGGCTAAAGTTTAAAACTTATAGAATGCCTATCGGGGACGGCTAAAGTTTAAACTCAAAGAATGCCAGTCGGGAACGGCTAAAGTTTAAAACTTATAGAATGCCTGTCGGGAACGGCTAAAGTTTAAAACTTATAGAATGCCTGTCGGGAACGACTAAAGTTTAAAACTTATAGAATGCCTGTCAGGGACGGCTAAAGTTTAAACTCAAAGAATGTCAGTCGAGAATGGCTAAAGTTTAAAACTTATAGAATGCTTGTCGGGAATGGCTAAAGTTTAAAACTTATAAAATGCCTATCGGGAACGGCTAAAGTTTAAAACTTATAGAATGCCTGTCAGGGACGGCTAAAGTTTAAACTAAAAGAATGCCAGTCGGGAACGGCTAAAGTTTAAAACTTATAGAATGCCTGTCGGGAACGGCTAAAGTTTAAAACTTATAGAATGCATGTCGGGAACGGCTAAAGGAAACCTATCGAGAATGGTTCCTAAAGAGATCTACGGTTAAGATGTAGGATCAAAAGATCCACAAACTGAAATATGAAACTCTGGTGAGGAGAACAGAGGTAAAACCTTGGTATTGTTTGAAATGTCTGTTGGGGAATGAACGAGGCATTCTTTCTGGTTTTTTCAGTTTGATCGAAGAGAAACAATTTTGGGCTCTCGCACAAGGTACCAAAACTGGCTTATGCTTCACATGCATACGTTTGAATTTTTCCATAGCGTAATGCTCCATCTCAAATGGAAATGCTACGCGTTTTGAGGATGCAATGATTACTATATATACAAAAATGCAAGGAGGCCCATCAGCAAAATAAATGCTGAGGATATGAAGGCAACTCTGTTGGGGATAACAAGCTGGATTGTCCTCGTGGTCGCAAACCTTGCTGAGGAAACAACCATTGATCTGATCTTCCGACTCTCTATAGAAAAATATCAACTCAGCTGGGGATAACGTTGACACAATCTGGGCTTTGAACTGCCAAACTTGCAGAGGATTACTGTAAGGAATGATGACCTTGCTGGGGAGGTATCATCTGAATCAAATCGGCTTGGGGAAGAACTATAGCCATAGAAATTTGTTGGGGAAATGACAACCTTCTGGCTTGGCTGCTAGGGAGTTGAGATCTAACGAACTCTTATTGAGGAAGGAAATACCTGCTGAGGAGATTGAGATCAACCATATTTCTTGCTAAGGGAAGAATTGCTTGCTAGGGGGCTGAAATCAACCAAAAATCCTGCTGAGGAAATAAGCACTTGCTAGGGGACTGAAATCAACCCAACTTCTGCTGAAGAAATAAACACTTGCTAGGGGACTGAAATTAACCCAACCTCTGCTGAGGAAAGAAGCCCTCGCTAGGGGACTGAAATCTACCCAACTCCTACTGAGGATAACCTCTGAACAACCGATGGGTCTGAATTGTCAATACCCATTAGAGTTTAATTACAGGCAATATCATGGATCTGACATGATGGAGGAGGAGAACACTCTAACTTTCCACCATTTTCAAAACTGCTTGGGAACATTCCATCATTTTACATTGCTGGGAGTGAGGAATTCTTGTATACTGCTGGAGATGACAACCTCAAGGAAGAACTTTCCTGTTGAGGGACCCACTTCTGCTTGGGGAGAGCCATGACATGGACTCCACTGGGGAAATCAAACCTCCTGATGTCTTTCTAGGAAGAGGGATATTCAGATACTCTGTTGGGGAGAGGAACTCCATTGAATTCTGCTGGGGAAAAGAGATCAAAGACACCTCATGCTGGAAATGGCCTCTGTTTCAAGCTTCCGAGTTGATCACCTGCCCATTGATCGTCATGAGTGGACAACGATTCATTTAATTCTCCATTATCCCCAGACTGCAAGGTCTATGAAAGAATTTCACCTCGAGAGGATTTTACAGAAGACGTAGCATTCCAAATGCCCCAGTGTCTTCAAACTCTTTGAGAGGTGCTTCTGACTAGTCATCTTTTGAAAAGGATAACTTCTCATGCTCTTGAGGTGGCCTGCCCCAGTACGAGCCTTGAAGTGACTTTGCCCCTGACTGATCTTAGAGAGATTTGTCAAATTGACCTGATTGCCCCATATTGAACGCTTTTGGAGAGATTCAACGGATCTCAATGTGGTTGCCCCCAGTTTGGCTAAATTTTGAAGAGATTTCTTGACGCGACTGCCCATGATTGACCGCTCTTTGAAAAGACTTTCTCAACTTAACTGCCCCAGCTTGGCTACACTTCGAAGAGATTTCTCGGCATGACTGCCCCTGATTACACTACTTTTGGAGAGATTTATCGAATCTCGACGTGATTGCCCCAGATTGGCTGAACCTCGAAGAAATTTCTCGATGCCATTGCCCCAGATTGGTTACATCTCAACACAACTGGTTGGGAACACCTTTGCCCCATATAGTCTTTCAGCAACATGTCCTCTGGAGTCCCAGGAATCTCACCTTGGTATAATTAAGCTCCTCGACTGATTTTCATCATGTAAGCTTCATTGGTGTCAAGTACAATGTATGCAAGCAGAAAACGTCTATTCTGAGAATGCAACATGCATGTTAACCTTGAAGTTTTCATTGAAAAGATATCGCCAATCCTCGTGAACGAATCACTAGTTAACATGCGACACTGATTTTTGAATAAAAGACATTATACACATGCAATACCAACAAAACATTTTAGCCTCACTCATGGGAGTCCGGAACGTTGTCTTGTCAGAAGTGCGCCTTCGAAATAACCTCACCTCAATTAGGACTTTTGAGGGTTGTAGCGTGTTCTAGTTCACGGTTTGAGAAAGAAGGATTTATGGCTCAAAATTTTGTTTGTACCCACCCATTCTCCTTGATGTCCTTCAGTCCTACATTCAGTTCATTTGACACAAGTGATCACCTTCCAAAAGGTTATTGCATGTCATCAGTGATTGTTAAGGAGCCCCCCAATGCTTTCGGAGTGGCAATCAGTCCTTTCGTCTTTGGCACCTGTTAGTCACACAACTCGTTCTTGCTCGAGGATTTTTCTTTTGCAATCCTTTTCGCTTTTTCTATTTGCTTCTTTTTTCACTTGTTTCCCTGATTTTTCCTGGACTGATTCTTTTAAATCCTTTTCGATTTTGATGTCCGGCAGGATGCCCTAATTTTTGCCCAAGTCACTTGTTTTCAAACTTCGACTTAGCGGGCCTTCTTTTTTTCTCTTTTTTTTCTTTCTTTTGAACAAATCGCGTGACACCAGCTTGTCTTGACTTCCTTGAAAGGATTGTGAATGCTTCACTCATTGCGATGAGGGATAACCATTGTGGTTTCACATCTCTTAACCTCTTGATGGTGGAATAGAAGGTAATGGATCCTCAGATGCACACTCCTTTCGAAATTTGAACGCTTGGCCAAACTAACTGATGCCTACCCTGCCCCTAGATTAAATGTGAGGGTTTTTTCATACGAAAAAAAACTCCTACTTCGAGGCTCGAAGGGGTTAACGAAGGTCTATCTCCCTTATATCTCCAGTGTTTAGGGATTTGAAACAATGTCTGTACATCGTCAACAGGGTCTTATTCAAAACACACGATCTGAGATTTTTGCATTTTTACTTCATCATTCTCCCTGATTGCCATTGTTGAGGAGACTTGACTCCGTCTGGACTTATTACTTCTGACGATGTCCTTGCCATCTGGATGCTCATCCTGGCGAGAAACTTTAAATCATGGGTGTATTATATGGCGCGATGACCTTTGAGTCAATCAAGTCCTACACCCTGTGCCTGAAAGCTTTGCAACTCTCGGTTGAATGTCTGAGTGTTCCTGAGTGGTACTCACACCTAGCATTCATGTCAAATCCCAAGGGAAAATGCTCGGAACAGGCTTAGCCTCCACTAGATAAACCAATGATCCCTGGAGTAAACGAGCAAGCAGCTAGCTACGAGGAATAGGAATCAGAGTGAACACTTTCTCAGGCTTTCTCGATCTTAGTGGTCTCCCCCAAGAGCAGTTCTCTTGCTAATACTGACTTGGACCTCCAATCTGCCCATACATCTTCCTCTTCAGACTTGGCTAAGGAATGGGCAAAAGTTGCTGACGTGAAGGTTCTAGAAGCAAAATCATATGTTTTGAAGAAGATCCTAGAGAAAGGAAAGGAGTGTCTACCCCTTTCACAACAATTGGAATGGGATTACTCTGTGTACTTGTGCCAACTGGAGCGAATTCGATAACCTTCGAATCAATGAGCTCTTGGACTTTGCGCTTAAATGCATTACAATTCTCCACATTGTGACCAAGTGCCCTAGAGTGAAACTCACATCTAGCATTAACATTACACCCCAGAGGAAGCTTTGCGGGAGGGGATTCCACGACGACAAACTCAATTAGCTGAAGTTTGAGCAAGTGTTGAAGTAGTTGCGCATATGGCATCAAAATCGGATCAAACTTTTTCTCAGACCTTTCTAGCTCACGATCCTTTTGGGGAGTAGGAAGTGATTGCTGATGGGAAAGCTCTGGTTATGGAGGAGATTCGGTAGGCGCTCCACGGTCTAGAGAAGATCCCAAAGATATGGAAGGAACAGGAACTTCTGCTGCAGCATTGGGCACATGACTGTTTTCTTTCCTTAACACCGTATTCAGGATTTTCATAACCAGGCTCACTTGAGTCTTCATCTAGTTGACTTCCTCTCTCAATAGTTGTTGACCTTGAGATAATGCCTGCACGGCCGTCATAAAATGCCCCATTTGAACTCTCATCTCAGCCAACTCTACACGGATCTGTTCCATAACTGAACTCTGATCTTCGAAAGTTAAGTAGTGGGAAGAATTCAAGTTGGCAATTCTGAAGAGAAGACCGAGTCAGAATAAGGAACCTGCCTCTTAGCCCCTGTTATGAATACATGTACGCATGGATGTATGCAAATGCCATGTTCGGTTATTTCCAAGGAATCTTCCTGCTTTGATTCAAGTTTAAACAGAATAAACCACAAGAACTAAATGGAATGCTCAACAGCAAGTTCAAACTAATATCCTTGGGAATAACAGAGCATGTATATTGTACGGATATGATGTCATGTATGCAAAGACATGGGATGAAAGCTTCCACATATTCTGAATAACTGTGCTGCACAGCTGACGACTAAATAAGTTCACAGGCCTGCTCTGAAGAAAATACCGGAACACCAGAATACCGGATAATTAGAATACCAGAAGGCCAACATATCGGCATAATCAGAATGCTGAGATAGTCAGAGTGCCGGAATATTCGAATAATCAGAAGAGCATAATGCCAGAAGACCGAAATAGTCAACGTGTCGGCATAATAGGAATACTAGAATATCCGAATAATCATAATACCATGATACCAGGCTGATAAGTCCACACTGAGAAGAAGACCAGAACATCAGGGTGATGAGTTCACACTGATAGGAAAACCAGAAAATCGGGTAGGTCGGAGGTTAAGGTTACCTGCAAACCTGTAAACACCCGCCCATCCTCACATGTAGGTTCTAAAAAGCAGGATTCTTAGTTTCTGATTCTCGATTTGAGAAGCAATAGTACATTCATCCTGCTGGGTATAATACTATCACCAAACAAAGAGGTCGTCCACTGATTCCCCCAAAAATAAGGTCATCCTATGGCAAGTTCTCAGCTTCGGGTCCTCGGATCGAGAAACGTAATGGGTTTTCCATTTCTGGTCTGCCAATATCGCCCCTCGGGAGGAGTGCCTCAACTGAGTCCTCAGGAATTGTCACCAGAGTCAACAGCTCTCTAGGTTAACACCCCGAAATGCACAAGACGTGCAAATCAGAAAATCTCCTAAGAAAACCTCGTCTGGGTGTGGGTTTCATGTAAACCAAACGTAAATGTAATAAAAGCGATAAACAATGCGATAAAGCCATAAATAAAGCAAGTAAAGCATACAGACGAACACCCTAAAATCAAAAACTAACTCGCGCTAGGATTGACTCGCATAGGGGATGGACCAGCAAGAGGTCGATCTGTCCCCAGCAGAGTCGCCAGCTGTCGCATCTGCGAAAATCAACCGGCGGAAAGGAACAGAAGGGTCGCCACCGAACGTTATTTATCCCGACGCAGGGAAAGGAAACAATCGAAGAAAACGTCAACAAAGAGAAATGAATGGTCATCACAACCATAGCCTGGGTTCGGGAGTCGGTTACGTGAGAGGAACGTATTAGCACCCCCTCGCGTCCATCGTACTCGATGGGATCCACGCTTGTTGTTATTGATTAAAGGGTGTAGGGTATCTGAAGCTCAATTGCTGACTGAAACAGAACGGGCGAAACGGGAAACGGGGGGAAAAGAAAAAGAAGTGACTCGATAGGACATCACCGTCCTAGGCCTACGTATTCCCTTGGGAGTGGGAAATTCAGAGTCAACGTAGTTTGGAGGACTACGGGATTCTGCTCGCTAGGCATCGCGCCTGTGCCTACGTATCTCATTGGTAATGAGAATCAGAGCGTCGTAGTTCGGCTCACTACGGGTTGCTAAGGGAGACCAAAGGGTTGGTAAATACAGTCGTGCTCGCAGAAAACTTGCACGATCTCCTGCCTACGTATCTCCATTAACCAATGAAGAATCAGAGCATCGTAGTTCCCCTCACTAGGGATGACTTTGCTTTGTTTGTGTTTTTTAGTGGAATACGTCAACGTTCACGTTCTAGCAGTTTAGGTGTTGCCGCTCGGCGTGGGAGTCTTACGCGTTTACCTGTTTGCGGTAGAACGGAAATGACGTGTCCTTCGTAATGAGAAGAGAATCCTGAAGGAAGACGGTTGTTTGTTTTTGTCTTTTAACTGGAATACGTCAACGTTCACGTTCTAGCAGTTTAGGTGTTGCCGCTCGGCGTGGGAGTCTTACGCGTTTACCTGTTTGCGGTAGAACAGAAATGACGCATCATTTACGATGAGAGTGAGTGAGATGAGAAGAGAAGATTCAAAGTTTAAGAGAAAAATCTAAGGGGAGACTAATGCATTTGTTGATCCTAGGGGTTGAGGATGAGAAAGGAAATTCTATCCTAATGTTGTCATGCAAAGGTTAGTCATATGTTATATTTTCTAACCTATCTAACTTGGACAAGTTAGAATAGGTATCCTAATGAGGAAGCAGAAGCTAAAACAAATAATACAATGATATCACATATCAAAGTAGATCAATAAAAAAGATGTGAATGAGATCACATAAGCGTCAACATCGGTCGATGCGAGCTAATGACAATGAGCGGGGGTCGGTTGCGAACCCTACCTTCCACTTGACCGACTCGATAACAGGAGCAGGTAATGTTCAAAGCTTCAATCATGTAATGAGAGCTAAGCACGACTCAACTAGAATAACGGGGGTCGGTTGCGAACCATATCTTTCGTAAATTGCCTTCTCGGAGGTCTTACAAGGGTAAATAGAATTGCCCACCTGAAGTAGGGACTCCCAGTCATGCATCTCTACTCCTACTTCTCATGGCATCGAAAGCGGTAAAGTGCGAGGAATGTTAAAAGGGATGTGAGATAATACCAAACGGATAATAATCCGTAGCAACGCAAGCAGAACAAGAAACTCGGAGAGCAAGCTATCATCAGGCAACCAGAAGCGAGTCAGAACCTGGTACGAGCGTCAGTGTCAAAGCATTGTCGGTGTGAAAATAAATCACAACCGACGTGTGGTGTGTGTATCAGACACAACCATACAAGTAACCTGCATGAAAATGCCATCCAACCAAAACATAATAAATGCATGTATGCGTCTCAAGAATGAGAGACAAAGAGAAACCGCACGTAAGTGAAGCGGTATCCCACAAATAAAGTGGAATACCAAACGGATAACCAACCAATGATTAATGATCGAAAGCTCTCCTGAAATACCTTACACGACTTAACAAACAAGTTAGTAATAACAAGGAAACGTAACCGAAGTTACACCCTCAAATTACAACTCAAATTAACATCAAATCATGAAGAAAAAAGGGGTAAACAAGTGTCTATAAGTGGCCTAAGAGTTCCTTAAAGATGGCATGAAGGCCTCATCGAAATCCCTATAGGATAACTCTATCAAACAATCAATTAAGCATACATGAAATGGGATTATAGTCCCAAAAAAATTAAGATAATTGAGTCATATCATCTCAAGACCAGTAACCAAACACAACCAAAAGAAGTGTTCAAAGTCATGTTTAGACCCATCTCAAATCAAGTCAAAATTGCACACATTATCAATCATTAAGCATGCAAAAGAAAGCATCACAAGTAATCCTAAAATTGGCCTAAAATTCACAAGAAAATTTGACAAAGTCCCCTAAAATATCCATAATCCTCTAGGTCAGTAGCGTACCAAAGATCAATACACAACTAGTTAGGAAAACATATTTATGAAGCATATTGCAAAAATAAGGCCATAGAAATACCTTTCAAACAAAATTGTCAATTAAATGCTAAAAGTCATCCAAACAGGGATTAAAAAAAATAAAAAATTAGTCAAAACTCTTAACTATCCATGATAATTTTCTTGGAATTTTATCTCAAAGTGAAATATTTTTTAAAACCAGTTTTTGAAACTTATAAAAAGGAAAAGAACAAAACAAGAGTATAGAGACAGGGGTGCAAACATCAAAGAATTTACACATTCAGAAATGCATTGGGCTGCACAGGGTGGTCTACATGTTTCTTCAGTCAACGTTTGAATTAAAAAATTAGATCCTGGCTGTACGATCTTAGGCTTGATGGATGATGGATTAATCTGAAGGTGCAGATTGCAAGGGTGCATGGTAAGAGTACAGGGAAGCGCGCACTGGATGAAAACTAGACCTACCGAACGGTGACAAGTGTCACCGCCGGTGTAGCTAAACAAACGTCATCCTTATCTCTTATTTGTTAAACACCGCCGTCAACCTTTTGCGTCTCGTCGTCCTCTCTCCGGTGCAACACTGCCACGAAGCCACTTCGCCTTCATCATCTCCGTCGCCTGGGGCTTTCTCCGCCGCGCCATGGCCTTACGTCGGCGGCGACGGAATCTCGTTTGCTGTGATGAGGAAGGATCAATTAGGAGCATATTCGAATCCGTATCCTTATGCCTTTCGTCGCTCTTTCTTTTTCTTTGCGATTTACAACTCAGAGTTCTTGCTTTACAACTCAGAGTTCTTGCAGTGTTTGGTGAGAATTGAAGGTGAAGATAATCGTGATGGAATTTGGTTTGTGCTGTTCTCGAATTCAACTTCTTGTTTCCGTGAATTATCTGTTGATGGTTGTATGCAGAATTTGCTCGGGCTTTCCTCTGCGATTTTCAGGTTGCAGGGAAGTAAGGAGGATGAAGAGCTTGATACTTGCTGAGATAGGTGGATGAAGATTGGTTGAAGAATCTTGAACTCAACGAAATCGCGATCTCAAATCTTGACGATGGATTTACGAGCTTCTACGCAACGTCAATTAGTAACAACGACGTGAATCGATACCGTTATTCTGTTGCAGGGTTGAGTTTGTCAATGATGAAGGGCGAAATCATTGCGAATTTGTGTGTTGCAGAGGGAGAGTCATGAAATTGAAGGAGAGTTTCAGAGAGTTGGATTGTGGTTTTCAGGTGAGGATCCAGCTCAGAAAAGAGGAATCGAGAGGGAGAATGAAGAAGGAGTTCAAGCCAAGCTTTTTGGGGGGTCTTCTGTTAGTTTGTGGTTATAGAAATTTTGTTAGGAGTGGTTGGCTTCTGTTAGAGAACGGTTATGGTGGTCTTTTCTCTGAATTCGGTTAGAGGTTTTTGAACCCTGTTATGAGTTGCTTTTTCCTTCAATTTCTCACGTGAGTTTCTGGTAGATAGGATTGTTGGGCAGTTGGTTAGAGGAGGAAAAGTTTAGGATTTTCTAGTTAGCCATTTTCTCCATAATTTCCCGCTGTTGTAAGTGAATTTTTTGAGAAATGAAAATTGATTCGTTTGCCAGTGCGCTTGGTCTTGTCTCTTCTGAAAAACTGATATGAATTTTTAATTGAAAAAAACCATTACGAAGAAATTAGAATGCCCTTGTAATTTTCCTGCTAGAAAATATCCGCTGCAGCCCTTTCCCAAGTGTATACCATGACCTGTTTCCATGTATTTTTTGGATTGCAGCTCCTGCCTTTTTCTCTTGTATTTTTGGGTTTGTAATAGAGTGAATGTGAGGCTTGTAGTAGAGGCTTCATTTTTTATGGGTGGCTTGGACTATGAATATGAAATAAATGGCTAATTGGACTGGTTTAAAAATGGGATTTAGGAAAATGATTATGGACAATGACTTTTGATTATTTTAAATGGACTTTAAAACTTTGGATAATTGGATAAAGAAATGGCTAATAGTCATGAATAGATTTAATAAATGAATGGATTAACACAAAGTGGTTTAAAACATGAATAAAGTTATGGATGTGGATTTGAAGTTTGGATAATGAATAGAGCGGATATGGATTCATATCTTAATTGCAAATAGCTCACTCGACCAACCTTAACATGCTCACTTCCCATTAAACTCCTAGCACCCATCACATTTGCATCCTCGATGAACCAAATTCTTGAACAGATAACTTTGATGCCATGATGAATCCCAAAATCAATACCTCGAACCATGTCCCTTGAATCACTTGGAAATGACACACTCGAATGAGTACCTCCATAAAGCGAGTCCAGATCAACTTGTAAACAACGAATAAAGTGCCTTAACCACCACGATTAATGATGATAACTACTGAAATATGGAAGGATGTATGACCGATATAACCTTGATATGAAAACCTTAATCCAATAAACCTCAGTTAATAAATATTCACAAGCTCAACCCTAATAAGAAGCCCTGAACCTTCTTGAGATACACATTGAATGAGGAACAAACTTGAGTTGTTATCATTCAACAAAACCTTAATTTCTGGTCAGCCTCAAGTAACACCATGATGAAACCTTAATCACTTGATACCTCTTGATGAATATTGAAGAAGATGAACGTGACACTTGATGAACTTCAGAATGAGAATATACTCCCGATGACGTGAACCCAACCTTTGTCTCATTCTTGAGTGTGGTATAGTCGGATAAATCGTCTCTGAACAAGAGAATTCCAGTCACAAGGAAATACTTTGATCCCATGTCTTAGGAGCTCAATGAAATGCATGATCGTGAAGGTTATGGCCTAATGGAGATGCAGATGAATGTGAAGCATAAGCCACTGTATAAGACAATAAATAAGAGGGAGAATTTTGGGGTATTACAACTGCATATTCATTTGAAGCTGACATTAGTGCAAAATTCAGAAGAAAGAGTAATCTGGCAATGCCGATCATTACTGATTTTGAAGAAGCATCTGAATCCTGGAATAAAAATCAAGTATTGAAGAGAAAGAGATCATGCCAAATCTATCTTGCTTCAATATTTGATAATAAGGAGTTTGTTCTTTAAGGTGATATCTTAAGTGACTCCATTGCTCCTTGATTGAGGGTCATTATGGAATTTGTGTTAAAAGACAATTCTATGAGAAACCTTCAATTCTTCTTCGTGTTCTGCCAGCAATTATATGGGAGAGCTTTAATTCATTATATGCCAATGTCTGATAGCTAACACTATCTGGTTCTATGCTTGTCAAAGATTTCAAAGTCAACAGATTTAATCCAAGACAATGAAATCAATGATTCTGCTAAGAACAAGATCTTGTTCATATCATGACTCATCCTAGACTAATACTCTAGAATGAATCATAGTACTGCTATTAGATTGAGGCATAAGGCAAAGGGAAGTCTGTCTGGACCAACATGTAAGGACTCATAGAAATATGAGTATCATTATTTAAATGTAGTTGCTGCAGATATCGAAGAAAGGAGCAAAGGCGTCTTCCATGTTACTTATCAAAGGTTGTATACAAAATTTGATGGAAGAAGAGCCTACAACCTAGACTTAAGTGCTAGAGGTACTGAGTTTGGTGAAAGAAGTTGAGTCAATGGTTTAACAACCAGTGAATCAGAATCCACTCAAAGCAGTATTCAGATTCTATAGTCAAATCTGAATACTCATGCGAGTCTGACTGAGAAAATAACAAAAAACGGTATGTCTGTTCTTTTTTGGCTTATTACTTGAATCAATGAGATATTTGTGTATATGTAAATACAAAGTATATGTTAGATTTCCAGATAAGTTCTTTTGATAAAAGAATATTCATATATCTTTAAGAAGAAACTATGTTGTATTTGTCTATAATAAATATATCATTAGCAAGATGATGGTCATATTTATGGAAACAATTTCCTCACTTTTTGTGAAGATACTGTTGTTTGTTAGCTGTCAAAGAAACTAATTCAATATTTATTAATCACTCATGACTCTTGTTTCAAGAGAAATTTTTTGGTTCTGAATAGAATCTTGAAGACTGATGACTGATAGAAGATGTCTCACTCTAAGTCTAGATCTACTAGACTCTGGTGGATGATAGCTTCTGAAAATTGTCAAATTCTTAGATTTAGAAAATGATTCTTTACTTCTGATAAAGCAGTTTAAGTAAAAGGTTTTTCAAAAACTTTTATATTACTTAAATATTCATAAAGGTGAAAATAATCTAGTGGATTCAGGAAATTTGCTGGATAAGAACCTTTGGGTAATGATATTTTTCTTTTTATATATTTTTATTATCTCTATCCCCTGTATTGTGAAACATCATTTTGTATCCTTTTTTTGACAAGATTCTTATTCCTTTAGAGTCTTGTTCAATTCTTTTCTTTGGTTGTGTGTTGATCAAACCAAACCTGAGATGAATTCTCTAGTAAATTCTCCTTTGAATCAACTAGTTATCATCAATGAAACGTTTGTGGATTTTGATGAGTTGCTTAAGCTAGGTTTTAACTTCTGGAAGACTGTGTCTGAACAAAGTTGGAATGGATACTTTGAGATGCTCTGTGGTTTCACTTATCCAAGTCTTGTCAAAGAGTTTTGGATTAATGCTTTCATTGTTGAACTGAATTCTGAGTGTGCTATTCTTTCTAAAGTGACTGGTGTTTCTATAACAGTAACCTCTAAATTGATTTCTAATGTGATCAATTGTGAGGAGATTGGAGAAATCACATGAACTTTTGTTTGGGAACATTATCTTCCTACTTGGCGTATCTTCGTAGATCCATCTAACACATCTTTGGTCTCAAATCTTTGTCATGATGAAATTGTTTGGAATCAGATTCTGAACTCAAACTTGCTTCCTAAGGATAAGGATATGACCTCGTGGACCCTATTGAAAAATATTTGCTACTACTTCTCAATTCAAACTTGTAGATTGATCTTCCTCAAGTTATGTTTGACTATTTGAAGAGGACTCTTTCTTCCTTTCATAAGGGAAAAACTTTCTTCATTCCTTATGGACGAGTTCTTTCACAACTACTGGTTCAGCAGGGAGTTACCATAAGTTCAGAGGCTAATTTTTCTAAAATCTGGAGAGACAAGTTTGAAGCTATCTATGAGAGATTCTAATGTTAGACTTCTGCAAATTTATGTCTTGTAATTGTTAAGACTTTTTGTGTTAAGCAATCTTATTGTTAATCCAAGTTTGTTCATGCTTTTGTGGATCTTAACTGTTATAAATATTCATTTATATTGTTGTTCAAAAGGATAAAACAAATAGGATTAAAAACTCTAAATATGCAACATTCTCATTAACTAAAAGCTATTACAAATTGTTAAACTTTCTAGGCATTTGGATTTTCCCTAAGGTATTCCCTAGGATCATCTGACATATCTAGATTGTCTAAATAATCTTGCCATTCTTCCTTTGGAAACTCTACAGCTTCCTTTATCAGTTGATTTCTGCATTTTGACCTAGAAGTTCTCCTTCTTCTCTGTGTCTCAACAAAGGCTGCTGAAGAAATATGTGCTTCTAAAGCCATCTGCTTACTTGTAGATCCTTCAGTTGCTGCACCACTCTTGTTTGCTTAAGTTACTGCATTAATCATGGCTTTCTTTCTGAAATCTCTCATTGAACCCAAATTTGATTTTGCTTATACATTTTGGTGTTCAGAAGATTAAGTGGTTATGAAAGTGAGTCTGCTAAGGGTTTTTATAGAATCATGACATTCATTACCTTTAAGTATTCATTATTTTATTATTGATTAAGTCAAATCAATTTTAAATGCTGACTCTTGGAAATGATGTCTAGTATTCTGACCTATTAAGATTCTTTTAACAACTCTAAATAGTATTGTTAACATGTTAACTGTTGCTTATGGTTATCTTATTACTTCATTAATGTTTTTATCAAAAAATCATTAAGGGAAAAATAAAGTGATTATTTACATGCAATGTATATAGAAATAAATTGGTCAAAACATTTTCTTCATTGATCAGGTTAAAGGATTATAAAATAAATATTACAAAAGGAATTGGTATGAACTTAGAATAAATCCCTCTATAAGTAATCCATTGCCATGTAGGAGAATAAGTTGCCATAATCAATATCCGGTTCATCTTCATCTATGTACTCCTCTTCTACCTCTAGGACAATAGGACGGTAAAACATCTTGTTGAGCCTCTTCCTCCTTGTCTTCTTCATGGACTTCTTCTTTGGTTTCATCATAGCTACCAAAGGACATGCTTCTGTAGGCTGTTGAGGTACTGCTGACGAAACTTCTTCTGAAGTGTTCATGGTAGAGGGCATAGGCCCAGTAGCAGATGCTTCTGAAGCTGCTGGCTTCTGAAGGTTTTGGATATTCAAATTCGTAGAGCTCTTTGTGACTTCTGTCACAACAGAGATTTTGTTACTCTTAGTTGATGACTACATGATGTATTGGTGGATGTTGATGAAAATGAACTAGGTTTTGGTTGCTTTTATAATGGCTTTTGAGTAACCTAATCGGCAAAATAAGATCTTTTTCTTGATTCTTGGGACTGTTACGACCAATAAATATTTAACATGCATTGTACGATCCTTTATTGATCCATGTTACTTGATCGTTTTCCCTTCCTTGGAAACTGATCTTGTAATGATGGCCTGTTATGCATTTATGACTGTAATTCTTTTCTTTTTTCTCTTTTTATTCTTTTTGATGTGACAAAAGGGGGAGAAAAGATAGTAAGTATTTAATTAGAAACTGAACCCATTCAATTTGTACATAATGGTCATTTATATTTTTTGTATTTAAATTTTTGTGCATAATGGTTATTTTGCCCAGGTGACACATTTTAGCTTTCTTGTACATAGAACTAAGGAGGAGCTTAAAAACCTCAACCTTAGACTATCAGAATCAGAAGAAGCTTACAAACCTCGTATTCTGATGTTGCCAAAGGAAGTTAAAATATTATTTTTAGTTTTCTTAAATATAGATCTAAGGGGGAGCTTACAAACCTCAACTTTGGACTATTTAACTCATGGGGAGCTTACAAACCTCTGACTCTAATGCTACTAAGAAAATCAAAATACTTTTTCTTGAAAGTAGTACTTAGGGTGGGTTTACAGAACTCAACTTTGGACTATTGGACTCATGGGGAGCTTACAAACCTCATACTCTGATGTTGCAAAGAAAATTATACATGCCCAACATTGTCCTTTAAATACTTATGTTTGTCATCATCAAAAAGGGGGAGATTGTTAGAACAAGATTTGTTCATGACATATATTCCTTGGGTTTTGATGATAACAAAGTATTAAAAGAACAATGGTTATATTTGATATGTGTTTCATGTATGTAGGTTCTAATATATATATATATATATATATATATATATATATATATATATATATATATATATATATATATATATATATATATATATATATTAGAATCTGATATACAAGGGCACACTTGAGAGAAGCTGAATTGCTAGCTTCTGGTGGTGCAGAATCTGAAGAACACTCTCTAAGTGATGTCTGGTGTAGACTCTGAAGCTGAAGGTCTCAGCATCAGAAGAAGCAACATAATTGTCTCTACACTTGGTGAATGTAAATTGGCTTCTGGTGATCATTCAGAGTTAGTGAAAAAGCTGAAGCTATCCGTACTGCAGAAAGCAAGCTGCATTATCAAATCAGTTTGTCAGCTAGAGTTTTAGTTCACAAGGCTCAAGAAAAGTTGGCATGCTTTACGGATATCTACTCTCAACGACTCTATAGTACAGGATATCTTTGAAGATTCAATGGTTAAACACACTACACAATGGATCAAGATCTTTTGTGTATCTATCTTCAACGTCTCATGTACTATGGAGAAAGCAAAGACACTTGATCAAGTTATCTCTCCAACGACTAGTCTTATGCAAATGCTATATAAGTAGCTGAAGATTCAAACTCAATCTTTAATAAGGATCAACCTGATGGAAGAATAAAAATATCAGCAATTATCAACACAATTGAGTATGCATAATTTTTATTTTAAGTTGTAATTGTAAAAGCCTTAAGATTTCTTAAGCATTGAATATCTTAGAAATCTTAAGAGCTTTAGGTCTTTGTTATGGTGATTTCTCTGTACCTCTGATATTTATATCAAGTACACCTTGTTCGTTATTCAGCTGAACATGTTGTTTAGCAATTTAGATTATGTCTCTCGCCAAGATGCTTGAGCCATGTAAGTCTCCTGCTATGTTCTAGAGTATTGAAAGTCTTAATCAAGTCAATTGATTGAGCAACTAAGTCCCTCGCTAAGATGCTTGAGCCATGTAAGTCTCTTGTTATATGCTAGAGAAATGAAAGTCTTAATCAAGTGGGTTGATTGAGCAAAAGTCTTGAATCCATGGGATTTAAGCAAGGAAGTCTCTAATAGAGGGTCTGAGCAGAAGTCTTGAACCTGAGGGGTTTAAGCAAGAAGTCTTGGGTTCGTGGAACCTGAGCAGGGAAGTTTTGGACCATGGGTTTGAGCAAGAAGTCTTGGGCCTGAGGGGCTTGAGCAGGAAGTCTCGGATCTGAGGGACCTGAGCAGGAAAGTCTTAGGCTAAGGGTCTAAGCAACGAAAGTCTTGAGTCTGTAGGACTTGAGCAAGGAAGTCTTAAGCCTTAGAGGTTTAAGAAAGAATTCTCAGACTTAAGGCCTGAGCATTGTAAATGTCTTATGCAGAATCCATAAGCTATTGTAATCATTATTTGATTATAGTGAAAATCTCTTGTGAAGCAAGGGGACTGAACTACTCTCATTTGGGAGGAACCACTATAAATCTTTGTGTCTTCTGATATTATTTATTTGCTTCTGTTAATATTCTGCTGCTAAGTATAACCAGAATATGAACACCAGATTAGATTTTGAACTCTGATTAAACGTAAATTAAGAAAATAGAAAACACAATTCAACCCCCCTTCTTGTCTACTTTTCTCACCTTCAAAATGTTGTCAGTTAGGACCAATAAAGTAACTAGTGAACTCTGAAGAGATTAATTATTAATAAAAGAGACATACCAATATTAATAAGTATGAGATGGCACATTTTGGTAACATTAATAATTGGTCAATTGATACTAAATGACAAAATATTAATTGAGATATTTTGTAACATTACATAATATTATATTATATTTATATATTATGTATATATATTGTGTGGTGGTGATTAAAATAAAATAAAAAAGGAAGAAATTAAAATAGGTAAGAAGAGAGTAGAAAGAGAAGGAAATGAGAGAAGTAGAAAACCAGAAAAATAAGAGAAAAAAAAGAACGGAGAAAAAGAGAAAAAGAGAAAAGAATAGAGAAAAAGGAAGAGAAAAAATGGGAAGATGAAGAAGAAACTCATGGAGGGAGCTACATATCATCGTCATCTCTGCATCATCAACCCTATCTTAATTTCTTGACCATATTCATCTCCAAGGTGAGTTCCTAGATAGTTGTATCAATTGGGGGGAGAATCTCATGAAATTTGGTTTTAGGGTTGGTGTGAATTATTGCTTGCATGCTATGTGAATATGGTTGATGTTATGTTCATGATGGTTTTGATGAATTACATGCCTAATTGTATTATAACATGTTAATTCGTATTATTGGATGCAATATGAACATGTGGGTTGAAGAAATTGGTGATTTCCCCTTTCAATTACGTTTTGACACTGGCTGAGTTCTGTCAGCTTTTCCAGGAAAACCTGGGGCGAGCTGGTCTCGCTGGGTCATTGCCGGGTGAGCCCGAGGCGTGTTGCCACTGACTTGCCTCGCCTCCAGATCGTCGAGCGAGCTCGCCCTTGCCACTGAATGAGAAATCACTTGTTTAAAATATTATGAAGATGAGTGAGGAAACCTAGGATATAACTAGATAAATGAATTAGTAAGATAACTTAGGATATGAAATGGTTTAGATAGTGATGCTTAGACGTGATTGTACCAGAACGTGTACAACAGACAAGTAGTCACGTGATTGATGAATAACATGCTTTGTATGGAACATGTTTTATTATTATGTGATTAAGGTGAATGTGATCACCTTGTGATTGTCGAATACAAACACGTTGTGTTTCTATTTTATCACGTAGTCAGAAACAACCCATTGATTGTGCTGTCCCAAGTCATGATACTTATATAGAGTAAGATTGGGATGAATGCACCAATACTCCGCGCCAACCAAATGGGTTAGAGTCCCATATGTTTAACAAAATAGGATAGAGCCTCATAGTACAACCAAATAGGTTAGAGCCTCATATTGTACTTAGATCTTGTATAATGATAGATATTGTACTTAGATCTTGTATCATAGAAGATGCCCGACTCGATAACCCTAGACATATGGCTTGCCGGGGAAAGATACCTTGGTACGGTTTCCGAACTAGTGATTGTTTGAGTTAATGAACTCAAGAGGTATGTTTCCATACATTGTATGTTTTGTGTACTCAAGTCTTTTCCCCCTTTGGACTTGAGTTAAGATTTGATTAGAACCCTGTAGAGCCAAGTGAATCCATAGGAAAGGGGAACTCAATGAGATTATCACTTCACCCCAATATTGTCGTTATTTTTTAGGTATTGTTTGCAGGTTTAGTATACAAGAGGAGTTGTGGATTAATGTTTCAAGAGACGTAGTTATTGTAATCTTCTGCTGTGTATCTTGTATAATGATAGATATTGTACTTAGATCTTAGATTTGTATTTTTGGAACTTTCCATATCTTGTACCATATGTTTTTTTTCTTTTTATTTGATTGGTCAAGTATGTAAATGATGCCAATAGGCACTTATGATTGCGTCAGTACCAAATAATAACACTTGTATGATATTATTCTAGATATATATTATATGGGTTATTACATTTGTTGATGATTTCATGGACGTTTTTGGGGTTGAAGAAGATGAAAATTGTGCTGGAAATTTCAGAAAAACAATAACTTTTTAGTAACGCCTTCGTGCACGGTTTTGATCATAACTTTTAACTCGTAAATCGTTTTAGGACGAGGTTTGAAGCGTTGGGTAACTTAAACAGAGGGCTATAACTTTGTTTTAGGGATATAATAATTTTAATGATTTTATCAGAGGTCGGTAGCAGGTGAGAAAGAAGTGTATGAGGTGACGAATATGGACGGGTCCGTATTGACAAATTATTTGATATGTTGTGAATGATTGGGGGTGTGTTTGATTGTATTTGTGGTATTCCAGAAGGGTGGATTATGTTAAGAATGGTTGCAATTATGTGATCGATTGTGGATCACTAAATATTATTATAATTATTGTGTTAATTGCATTATTACCATACCATGCATTCATTGTTGATATGTTGAAGAAGATAAGTCATAGGTCCGAAGGGGGGCGAAAGACTTATCTGGAATTCAGAAGGGGGAGTTCGGGATTTTGAAGGGGGAATCGGGTTCGTATGATGAACCATTGATAAGAATTAGTACAACATGTATCGTGTAATGTTGTCGGGTTTCATTGCATTGTAATTATGTTGTGCTTGCGCATTTGTTGTGGTGAGAATGTGATTGGGAATTAATGTGATTTATGTGTATAAATACTACTCTCTTAATTATTATACACAGTTTATTATATGAATGAATTTATCACCCCTTTTGTGTTTGTTGTGTCTATGCTCCCTGGAAGTACAGACAATCAGCTACCTGAGTAGTTGGAGATGTACCTCATGTTTCTATCAGTCGAGTCTACTAGTGGAGATGCTCTGATGCATAACACCAGGGAATGGGTTGTTTTCTTTATGTTATTCATTTTCCCCACCAAAGCTAAATCTACCTAGGAACCCGCCCTTGATAGATGAAAATTGATGATAAAATTAAGATGATTTGGTAGTGTTGATGATTGTTCTTCTTCTTCCAAGTCCTTCTTCTTTTCCTTCTTTCTTCTCTTATTTCTCTTTCTCTTTTCTACCCATTTTATTCTTCTTACTTACTATAAATAGTAACCGGAGAGAGAGAGTGAGATAGAGGAAAATATCTTAGTGTGAGATATTTATATTCTAGAGGATAATTGACCATTCACTAATGTTACCAAAACATTCCTTTATTTTACTTATTAATAAGGTTAATTGAATTGAGTAATAATTAAGCTCAACTGAGTTCACTAATTACGCTATTTGTCCCAACTGATGACAAATAGAGCATATAGGAGCTCAGTCTATCCCAACTGACAAGGAACATAGTACTCAAGAGGATATGGGATATTACATATCTGACTTAAACTGATGGATCTCCTCCAATGGTATCGATGGGGAGAAAGAGAGTAACACTAGATTCCAAAACCTTTGGGATCATATTCATTTAATTGTGACTGCCAAATTAGTAGAGATCTAGAATGGAAAGATCTGATCATGGAATTTCGTAGGAATCAGATGTCGATTCCCTAAGACGATGCTATTGTTCCCTTCAGAACCAAAATTGTTAGTACAGCTCCACAAAGAGTCGTTGTGCCTTGCTCTAGTGCGGTGGTGAGGGTGGACTTGCAATGTTAGCATTCCAATGGCTAAGTCAATTTGTGAACTGTGGAAAATGGGATGAATTTTTGAATGAAGAAATCATACTTGTCTTGGTGCTAAGATAAGTAATTATAGTATAGTTTGAATTATGCATTTGGGATCTTATGGGTCTAAGACTAGTCTGGTGCTCGTGATATGCTACAAGACCTTCACTGTGCCAAGGGACCAAGCAGGGCATAGCTAGCGGTTAAGGAGCTGACTTAGCATCAGCACTTTCGTGTCGTATTGGAGTGATCTAATATGTGGTTCTGCATGTTCCACCACTTCTCCGTTCATTTCCAATACTGGCGTGAAACACCATGAGAAGCAGGATGTTGAGGTTCGAAACTCTAAGTGAAATTTTTTATTTGCCCGTTCCTAGTCATCATGAGAAAATGGAAGAAATAAGAAAGATATTATTCCCTAAGAGCTTATCAAGTACTACCTATACCAGAAATGGATTTCCTTGCATGTGAGAGACTTTTATGCCACTCGTCGACTATGTTATGAAAGAAACCGATTGACTCATCTTACAGGTGTTCCCTAATGAGGTATTTTAGTGGATTAGGGTTCTCCTTTATCTCCACACATCCACGGAGGGTTTCAATATAAAACTCCACAAATATTTTTAGATCGTGAGACATAATGTTCTCTATGACACTGGAAAAAATTTCTTCCATTTCAGAAAGTGAACGGAAATTCGCCCTTTCCCCTTCTCACAATATTCTCAAACTTGCTAAAGAATCAAACTTTGAAGAGCCTCACATTGTGGGATTGGCGTGAGGAACTTCCACTAGTTTTGGACTAGCGTTTGCGGGTTCTAAATGACCTCCCTCTTACAGTGAATAAATTGGTTAACCATCTTGAATAAATCCATATCGTCCACCTGAAAAACGTGTCTTAACTACAGCTAACTAACTCCCATGTTTCCCTATCCAAAAACCGACTCTACTAAATTTGTTCTAGAAATGCTAACCAAGTTACACACTGGGGACATGGGTCATGAAATATGTTGACCCTCATCTCCCATCATTATGTATGGCCAATGAACTTCTCACTTTAGTTCGTTCTTTTTCTTCTTTGGGTTCGGGTCTATAATAGTCGTGGTAGTAATTTCCCAGATCCCGACTATAGACTCGAGGTGCTGATCTGGAAAATCATAAAGGGATGTTAAATGTAATTCTAGAAGGGTGTTACCATAAAAAAAATCTGAGTCTTGGTAGTTTACTTGCTTACTTGTTAGAGTCTGGCAGTTGAAGTAAAAGTTTATTAGACTAGTCCCACTAAGATGGTGGGGAAACTAACTTCTGAGAGAGATGTTTTTGCCTCAGTAATTTACTAACGAGAGAGAGAGAGAGAGAGAGAGAGAGAGAGAGAGTCGATGCCAAAATATCCCTTTACGTGAGGGAACGCCAGATAAACTGGCCTCTGCTAACTAAGTTTTTTATATAGGTTGTAAGCTAAAGAGAGACTATACTAAGCTATAGTGTCCTTACCAGAGAAGGTTGTTTCATGCTAGCATCCATACCTACTGCGCCCGAGCCACATCCCCGACACACTTGCTATATCCACTAAGGCTTCAAATTTCCCTTCATCCTACCAATTATACCTTATATAAATAGCCATTCTATAACAATTCAAGACAACAAGAAATAAAAATATTTGATCAGACCTTTTTTATTTTTATTTCCATTTCTTTTTCCTTCCATGGAAGGGAACCTTATTTGCCTTCGCCTTAGTAGCTGCTTTTTCTTATGGTAAATAAGCATCCGCAACTTTCTCCCAGAGACTTATGGTGAGTTTCAATATATCTATTTTCCACCTAGGTTAAAGGGGTATGCCGTTATGTTATACTAAGTTATGCTCTTAGGTAAGCGACTGTTGTAACACCTGGTAATTAATTAATTATTTAACTAAATATATTCGTATCATTTGTGTTGATTTATGTTGATTTTCGAATTATCGGAATTGTGTTGTGTTGAGTTGCTATGTCGGTTTTAGTTGAATTAATCATAAAAATGTTGATCTAAGTTGTATTGTTGTTAATTAATTAATTAAGCTAAATTAAGTTGATTTTAAGTTGTAGAAAAGAATATGGTGTTAATATAGTAGAATTATAAGAGAATGTTGGGCTTATTTAGATGGTAGTAATAGTGGAGGTGTAGTAATGAGGCCCAATAAGAAAAATAAGATAATAGTATTATTATATTAGGTTTTAGAAATAAAAGAAAAATTAGAAGTAGCAGTAAGTGGAAATTGCAGAGAAAGAGGAAAAGTAGGAGAAGAACGTGGAAGTTACAGAGAAGAGGAACAAGGGTTTTGAAAGAGAATCCGTAGAGGCTGCTAGAGCGAAAATTCAATCGGAGATTTAGAGCGACCTTTAATCAAAGGTAAGGTTGGGGTTCTGACTCTATAAAGGGATACTTGATGAATGATATATGGGGTTAGATTATAGATTTGCTCTGTTGTGTTTTCTGATTTGTTGATACCGAAGTTGAATTCTAAGTTGATCGGTTGTTGAAATTAGTATGTGTTGTTTAATTATGGTTTATATGTTCCTGTTATTGAATTGAGTGTGGAATGCTTATTTTCCAGAATTGGAGTATGATTTTGTTGTGTTGATGTGGAATCGTGCACTGGATAAATTAATTGGAGATTGAAAAGTAAGAAATTACAGAATTGGAGAATGAAAAGTAAGAAATTATAGGAAACGGAGGAGAAGAATGGGAGAAACAGAGAGAACGAAGGCGTGAAGTGGGACGCCCGTCTGGGAGGCATGACGACCGTCATAGCCTTGTTACGACCGTCATGGTCTTGTGACGACCGACATTAGTTTTGTTACGACCGTCACACGGGCATGTGTGTTGTTTTTATTCTGTGTTGTGTTTTTCTGGTTGCTGTATGTCAGTCTAGTATAATTGAACTTATTAAACATTTTGCAGAAAACAAAATTAATTTGAGAATCAGTATAACTAACAGTAGACAATTTTACAGAATTGAATTTAGTATAAGTAGCAGTAGTAATTATTGAGTGAGGATCACTGTAAGTATATCAGTATCAGTATTAAGAGATTAATATGGCAGTCGTAGTGTTAAAATAGTAGGATAAATCAGTGAGTAAACAAGTGAAGATTGTAAGAAATTGATAATAGTACTGAGATGAATTAATAGGAGGATACTTAAGTAACTGTGATGTAGAATTTAGTAGTATGTTTTGGTAAGTTGTTTGTTGACTCGAATTTAACAGGGGAATGACAAGAAGCTAGTAAGAAGTGGAAATGATAGAGTTTAGCAAAGAAGTGTGTTAAATGGGTTTAGTCAAGAAAATTATACAAATAGTAATGCGATATAATTGGTTGTTCTTTGTGTTGTGTTCCTTGTTGCAAGTTGTGAAGTTGTTAGTTGTTGATTTGTTGTTGTTGTTAAGTTGTAGGCTTATGCCAATGCTGAATTATTGTTGTTGCGTTGTCATTCTTAAGTGGCGTTGTTGTTGAGATGTTGATACCAAGTTGTAGGCCTATGGGCAATGCTGATTTGCTGTTGTGCTGATAGATATAATTATCAGTGTTGTTATTATGGTGTTCATGTTGGGTCACATGGCATAACATATTAAGCTGGCCTGGATTGGCAAAACATTAAGCTGGCCTGGATTGGCAAAACATTAAGCTGGCCTGGATTGGCAAAATATTAAGCAGAAGGCTTATGCCTTGTTGATGCCTCTATTAATTGGAAAATTTTTAAGCTGGGAGTTCTGCTCCAATGGTACCACATGCATGTGCATTTTGAGTCGCATTTCATGTTGCATCGTTGTTGTTGTGCTGTTAATTGAATGTGATTTTTTTAAAGTTGTTGTTGCGTTGTGGATTAATATTGATTTCAAGGTTGTTATGTTGTTGATTTATGTTGCCTAAAAAGTTGTGAAGTGGTGATTTTATAATCTGATCTAATATATTATTTATCATATATCCGATTATATTGTTCGATATCTCACCCCTTCTGTTTGAATGTTGCCCTCTGTTGGTAACGTACAGGTAATCCAGAATAGAGCTGCTTACCTTCATTAGTTCGAGTCGGTGTCGTCGCTCTGATACGTAGCACTCAGGGGGATGACGCGTGTTTTCAATAGTGTCATTTTTATCATGTTGCTGAATTTTCAGTTGTCTTTCATTAGAGACATTTTGTCCTTAAAGTTGTTTTGAAGGTTGAACATGTGGTTATTTTGTATGAAGTCGAATGTTGTGAATCCGCTGCGTATTAATAAAGTTATTTTGTGTCGAAGACTGAATTGTGTTCATCTGAATATTAAGTGTTATGTATCCATGTGTATGCGGTTAAATGCCGTTGTTTTTAAGTTGAAAATGTAGCATCCTATTTGATGATTGGAAATTTTGAAACTCTGTTTTATTAATATTCGTTGGGTAGAATTGGGGTGTTACATTAGTGGTATCAGAGCAGGTCGGTCCATCCGGCCAAGTTGTCTAATGTTGTTTATTCCTTAGTGTGCAGCATGTGTGTGAAACACTGTCGGTACTTGCTTATTAGTTTTTTAACCGTTTGTCTCCAAGAGTTGGTTTGAAATAAGTGGGGGAGAAGCTTGCTTCCAGAAAATTTTAATGGTATGTAAAGTTGAATCAAGACGATATTGATTGCAAGAGTGCAAATGTTATTGGAACTGTGTTTCGAATTGATGAGAGTATGGACTCATGATTCTTATCGGTCAAGTTTGAGATGCCTTTGAGGGAGGACGAGCCGATAATTGTGATTGGCCTCTGAAGTGTAGATCAGAGTTTGGGGACAGTTAAGAGATGATTGAGGTTAAGGATCCACTCCAAAGAAAATGATAATTCGATGGATCAACTGGTAGACTGATATGTTTTGAGTATAATTGATTGAAGTCGGATGATTTTCAGAGTTGGGTGAAAAGCAATGATAGTTGGAAGAGTTTGGAAGCAAGAGAAAGAGGTAGAACTCATGTTCACCAATTTCGGATTTTATTTTCGTATTTATGGAACAGCCTTCAGTATAAGAGGCATAACTTTCTACTCGTAACTCCGATGAAAGCGATTATGGACTTTTCGGAAAGTTTACAAAATTCCCTACAGTTTGCATATAAATTTTGTCTTCGGCATGTTTTTGAAGAGAGAGAAAAACGCGTTTGAATTTTTGGGTCCGATGCTGATTTTGGTGGAAGTATGTATACGGGATTTCTGGATCAGCCGCCATTGCACAAGCGATAACTTTTTACTCGTAACTCGGATTTAAGCGATTCTTGAAGTTCCGAAATCTACATGAAATTCCCTTTATTTTGGAATATAATTTTGTGTCTGGGAGGTCTGTATTGAAGAAGATAATCGTGTTTGAAGTTATAAAATTCTTGCTGGAAATAGTAAGATGAAGTCAAGTATAAAATGTTTGGTAATGGGAAGAAGATAAGAGTATCGGAGGAGCACATGGAAGTGCGGCGTATAATAGTTGAAAATGATTAAAGTATAGAAATCTTTGAGGAAGGTTAAATAGTAAAGTGGATTGTGTGTTATTGGCGAGATGTGTCGGCATGAGTCGGAAATTTTTGGAAGTTCTATCACCAACCAGATGATGAGATGGTATTGTTGAGATTGTGATTGGAATGAGAATCAAGTGTGAAACTATATGGATCATTGAAGTTATGAAATTAAGAAGAAAGACGAAGGATTTGTTAGTGTTGTTAAAGCTCTTAACTTGGATAAATGTTTCGGTGGAAGTGGACCGATTTGGATGGTACTTGATGTGGTAGCGATTCTGGTACTAGAAGGATATTTAATGATTGTGTTGTACAACTAACTTGTATAGGAGAATATGTGTTGGATTTTGGACGCTGTGTATCACTGACGAAGTTGGAAATAAAGAAATTAAGAGCACGTTTGTAAGCCTTAGAGGAATGGTGGGGCAGTATGCTTAGGTAATCTTGAGCACAAGGTAAAGGACACTATTGTAGTTGGGTAATGATGATTTATGCCACCATTATGGTTGCCGGCTGTCTATTGACAAATTGAGGAACTGATCACCCTTAATCTCTTGTTGTTAGTAGACAGAATCATGTGGATGGAGTAGACGTGTCTTGCCAACTAGAATAGTATGCACAATGAATTGTTTGGAGTTGAGCCAAGTGCTTATGAATTGTTTGAGTTGTCGATGCAGATTCCTATATAGGGAAATGAGGTTGCGGGTTGATCGGTGAGTAGTTTGGAAACTCACAGTTGTGTTCTGGATAACTTGGGTTTTGATTTGTGGTGGATCAAGAATTCGATTGACATGAGACTTGGAGAATTGTAGAGATGATCCAAGGAGGAATTAAATGGAAATGTAAGACCATGATTTAACAAGGAGGTCGGATAAAGAATGGTGGTGGCTGGTATGCCTTAACATGTATATAGGAAATATGAATTGTATTTTCCATACTTGTTCAGATAATGTTCTAACTGGTGTTCGTTGTGGACATTCTGATCTGCTATGAAATCAGAAGGAAGGTGCGTAGGGTATTTGAGAGTCGAGTTGCCAGTGTTGAAAGAAGTAAAGTTATATGTTGAGTTATCAAAGTGTGATTTTGATTCGTAAAGATGAGTTTACTTGGTTGTGTTACTTCGGATGAGGATCATGGAGAATTGGGCTAGTATGAGTAGAACATGATGAATTAGTTATTTGATTGGTTTAGTTAATATGCCATGTTAAGTGTAGGTTATTGCGGCTAAATCTATGTCTATTGAGTGTTAAGCACTGATGGTAAGATGATTTTTTCTTGTTGAGATTAATTGGACATTGTACCCTTATGTTGTTGTAATGATGTTAGGTGTTTAAGACGAGTTGAGACAATGTATTAATACAACATGGTAAAATTGTAGCTTGTGTTTTATGATGATTGGGGATTCATGAAAGTATCTATCCTATTCTTATTCAATATTTGGAATTGGCTGCAGTTGTAGTTGTGTGGGATATTCGGAGGTATTATTTATGGATCTAAGTTTGAAGTAGTCACTAATCAAAGTGTAGAATACCTGTTGGTCAGAATTTCCGGAGAATTAAGTCGAAAGTCTTTTCTTATGTCTGCTTTGACAATCGGAAGTTGATGTGAACTTGGTAGATTTGATGGTTGCTAGTACTCAGAGTGCGCAGTGGAAGCATGGTGTGGCGCAGTTTGTTCTTATGTGAGTAACAACAATGTTAGTGGTTTGATTATGTTGATGTTGTGTTATGACTTTTGTGCTCTTATCCTTGTTGTTGCATCGTTACCTAGGGTGATGGTTCGAGTGCGAGTAGCTAATTCCTATGATGGAGGATTAGGGGAGTGTTGCCTATGGTGATGGTAACGATTGTGTCGTGTTCTGGTTCATAGAGAACTTGTGTGTTCGTAACTTGGTTATTCTTCGTGTCGTGAGTTAGTCGTTGGGTGCGTTGCGTGAGCATTGTTTCGTGTTGTTGTTATCGTTGATGTGATGTATTGTTGTTTGGTGTTAGACGTGGGGTTGCCTTTTAGGACAGGGAAGTTGATTTGTTAGCTGAGATAACGAATCTGGAGTGTGGTGCATCGAGTAAATTTTCGAGGACGAAAATGTTCTAAGTGGGGGAGAGTTGTAACGCCCGGTAATTAATTAATTATTTAACTAAATATATTCGTATCATTTATGTTGATTTATGTTGATTTTCGAATTATCGGAATTGTGTTGTGTTGAGTTGCTATGTCGGTTTTAGTTGAATTAATCATAAAAATGTTGACCTAAGTTGTATTGTTGTTAATTAATTAATTAAGCTAAATTAAGTTGATTTTAAGTTGTAGAAAATAATATGGTGTTAATATAGTAGAATTATAAGAGAATGTTGGGCTTATTTATATGGTAGTAATAGTGGGGGTGTAGTAATGAGGCCCAATAAGAAAAATAAGATAATAGTATTATTATATTAGGTTTTAGAAATAAAAGAGAAATTAGAAGTAGCAGTAAGTGGAAGTTGCAGAGAAAGAGGAAAAGTAGGAGAAGAACGTGGAAGTTACAGAGAAGAGGAACAAGGGTTTTGGAAGAGAATCCGTAGAGGCTGCTAGAGCAAAAATTCAATCGGAGATTTAGAGCGACCTTCAATCAAAGGTAAGGGTGGGGTTCTGACTCTATAACGGGATACTTGATGAATGATATGTGGGGTTAGATTATAGGATTTGCTCTGTTGTGTTTTCTGATTTATTGATACCGAAGTTGAATTCTAAGTTGATCGGTTGTGGAAATTAGTATGTGTTGTTTAATTGTGGTTTATATGTTGCTGTTATTGAATTGAGTGTGGAATGCTTATTTGCCAGAATTGGAGTATGATTTTGTTGTGTTGATGTGGAATCGTGCACTGGATAAATTAATTGGAGATTGAAAAGTAAGAAATTACAGAATTGGAGAATGAAAAGTAAGAAATTACAGGAAACGGAGGAGAAGAATGGGAGAAACAGAGAGAACGAAGGCGTGAAGTGGGACGCCCGTCTGGGAGGCATGACGACCATCATAGCCTTGTTATGACCGTCATGGTCTTGTGACGACCGACATTAGTTTTGTTACGACCGTCACACGGGCATGTGTGTTGTTTTTATTCTGCGTTGTGTTTTTCTGGTTGCTGTATGTCAATCTAGTATAATTGAACTTATTAAACATTTTGCAGAAAACAAAATTAATTTGAGAATCAGTATAACTAACAGTAGACAATTTTGCAGAATTGAATTCAGTATAAGTAGCAGTAGTAATTATTGAGTGAGGATTACAGTAAGTATATCAGTATCAATATTAAGAGATTAATATGGCAGTCGTAGTTTTAAAATAGTAGGATAAATCAGTGAGTAAACAAGTGAAGATTGTAAGAAATTGATAATAGTACTGAGACGAATTAATAGGAGGATACTTAAGTAACCGTGATGTAGAATTTAGTAGTATGTTTTGGTAAGTTGTTTGCTGACCCGAATTTAACAGGGGAATGACAAGAAGCTAGTAAGAAGTGGAAATGATAGAGTTTAGCAAAGAAGTGGGTTAAATGGGTTTAGTCAAGAAAATTATACAAATAGTAATGCGATATAATTGGTTGTTCTTTGTGTTGTGTTCCTTGTTGCAAGTTGTGAAGTTGTTAGTTGTTAATTTGTTGTTGTTGTTAAGTTGTAGGCTTATGCCAATGTTGAATTGTTGTTGTTGCATTGTCATTCTTAAGTGGCGTTGTTGTTGAGATGTTGATACCAAGTTGTAGGCCTATGGGCAATGCTGATTTGCTGTTGTGCTGATATATATAATTATCAGTGTTGTTATTATGGTGTGCATGTTGGGTCACATGGCATAACATATTAAGCTGGCCTGGATTGGCAAAACATTACGCTGGTCTGGATTGGCAAAACATTAAGCTGACCTGGATTAGCAAAACATTAAGCTGGCCTAGATTGGCAAAACATTAAGCTGGCCTGGATTGGCAAAATATTAAGCAGAAGGATTATGCCTTGTTGATGCCTCTATTAATTGGCAAATTTTTAAGCTGGGAGTTCTGCTCCAATGGTACCACATGCATGTGCATTTTGAGTCACATTTTATGTTGCATCGTTGTTGTTGTGTTGTTAATTGAATTTGATTTTTTTAAAGTTGTTGCGTTGTGGATTAGTATTGATTTCAAGGTTGTTATGTTGTTGATTTATGTTGCCTAAAAAGTTGTGAAGTGGTGATTTTATAATCTGATCTAATATATTATTTATCATATATCCGATTATATTGTTCGATATCTCACCCCTTCTGTTTGAATGTTGCCCTCTGTTGGTAACGTGCAGGTAATCTAGAATAGAGCTGCTTACCTTCATTAGTTCGAGTCGGTGTCGTCGCTCTGATACGTAGCACTCGGGGGGATGACGCATGTTTTCTTTAGTGTCGTTTTTATTATGTTGCTGAATTTTCAGTTGTCTTTCATTAGAGACGTGTTGTCCTTAAAGTTGTTTTGAAGGTTGAACATGTGGTTATTTTGTATGAAGTCGAATGTTGTGAATCCGCTGCGTATTAATAAAGTTGTTTTGTGTCGAAGACTGAATTGTGTTCATCTGAGTATTAAGTGTTATGTATCCATGTGTATGCGGTTAAATGCCGTTGTTTTTAAGTTGAAAATGTAGCATCCTATTTAATGATTGGAAATTTTGAAACTCTGTTTTATTAATATTCGTCGGGTAGAATTGGGGTGTTACAACTGTCATTGGATTCGCCTCTTGAGCACGAGGGTCATTTTCATAAAAGGCTATTGATCATGAAGGTTTGCCTATGACTCTGTATCTACCTCTGTCTGTCGATGCTTTTCTTTAGAAGCTAACCTTTAGGTTCAATGGCTTACCTTACTACTACTTCAATGCTTCTCCTGCGACTTCTTATCCTTTTGTCCTTTCCCATACATGCACCTAAAGGTACAATATCTAAACATTCATTATGTTTTTGAAAAGGGGGCCCAAGGCTCATCCTCATGCTTTCGGTTTTTGAGTGAAAAACTGAGTTGGGGAGACCTGTCAAGCTTTAGGATAACTTTTAAAAAAATATTTTATTGTAATAAAAGCTAAGCTTTTATACCGAATCAGGTTTGTTGATGGAATCATAGTCAGGCTGGAACTCTTGATATATTAATAGAGTTTAAGAACTCAATTAGGAAGAACTGCTAGTCATCACTGAGGGTATGACCAATGAGCTACTACTGATAGCGATAGATTTTTCAAGTGAGATGGAGAGAATGCGCTCCTACTCTCTTTCAACCGCCAATGTTAAAACATTAGGGCATAGACCCAAGGGGAGGTTGAGCCAACAACTAGTTTTTCCAGAATATGAATAAACTAGGACATTTATTCTGTCGGAGGAAGGTAAAGCAATAGACGGAACGAGTCTTAGTTACAATATCCCCTGCTCTTGTTGTATTGTTCATGGAATGTTCCTATTCTATTTAAACAAAACCACATAAATTATAGTCATACAGTCAACCAAGCCAAAGCTGAAGCTAAATCCTCTGCCCTTCGCTCCTTCCCCGACTCCACTTCAGAGCAATGCCACAACCCGGTCAATATCCTTCCATGCAAATTCCTTTAAAGAGAAAGAGAGTGTAAATATTCTTATTTATGGAGACGTCTAGGGAGAGGGTTTAATTAAGTCCATCACCAGTGAATTCTAAAAAATATCGTTAGATTGATCAAAGATTCAAAGCTATTATAATTCAAATTGAGAATATTTGTATAATCCCACACAATTTTATCCCATTATAATTAAACCTAGTAACTTCTCTTTTTATCATTTATCATTAACCCCTCACTTAAAAATAAATCACAGTAGTGTCATTAAGCCAGTTCACTTGGTAGTTATGAAGGGACATCATATGCAGGGGCGCGAGTTCGAATCTGCGATATTCCATTTGTTCATCTTTAAAGGATAAATTCCAACCATTAGGCTACTTGACAAAAAAAATAAACCACATTAAACATAAACAATGGATGAAATAAAAATTGAAGTGTATGAATGCTTTTAATTTTTATGATTATAAATGTTTTTAATTTTTATGATTATACTGGTGATAGATTTACATATCCTCGCACACAATATATCTTCATAGTAGTTGATTCTAAATTTTCTTTTCAATAAAATTGAGAATTTTTTAAAATGAGATCAACATTTGTTTTTGTAAAATTTTAAGAGAGAAAAAAAAGTTAAAGACACATTTTCTTCTTCTCATTTTTAATTCTAATAGGTTTGAACGGTTGATTAAATCTAATGGTAAAAAACTTTAATTTTACTGGTGAGGGACTTAATTAAACCCTTACCTTAGATCTCACCTTCTTTATACTCTAATTTTAATTATTTTCACATTTAAATTTAATGTGTTTTGCTCTATAATTTCCCTTTTGATAAAATTATTTTTAATCAATAATATATGAATTAAGTAATTAATTTTATAATAAAAAATACTATTTTTACTATTTAGATATAATTATAGTTTGGTTCTAATACTTTAATATGTTCTTGGAACTAGTCCCTCATTTCAAAATTATATTTTTTAGTAAAGAAATGGTTGTAGGTAAGGATGAAAATGGGCAGGGTTAAGGTGGAGTATTATAGTATTTGTCCCTATATTTGTGGTTTGAAAAAATCCTCGTACCCGAGTCCATACTTGCGTGGGCATCGACCTTTATACTTTTACCTGTATCCTAAGAATACCTAAGTACCATCACCCAGAGTTCTAGTAACAATAAATCTATCAAATAAAAAATATTATATCATTTTAAATTTTTAACAAAATTAACAAAAAAAATATCAAAGATTTCGCTATTGAATTATGAAATCAACGAACATTTATATTAAAATGTGTAATAGTTTAATTGTAATATATATTTTTTAAAAGATAGACATACATTTTTATATGTTGATATAAATTAAAATATATAAATATCATTGTGCGGATATGGGGCGAGGTGGGCACTAAGGAACATGTTTCCGCACCCATACCCACTTATTTTAATGGGTAATTCCTTGTGCCCGTGCCAGTATCTATTTTGCGGGTTGTTACCCTGTCTATTGTGAAATTTTATTGCGGGTATCCATTGGGTATAGGTACAGCTATCCCTAGTTGTATGAAATGAATCATTCACCTCCTCCTCCTTTACAAAAAGTAAGAAACTGGATCATTCAAAAATTTTATAACATGAACCCACTAGTATTCAAGAGAACCATCGATCTGTTGGTAGTTGAAGGTTGGTTGAATGGAAACGAGAAAGATTTCAAGGTGAATTTTTGCGTCACACATGCTTAAATGAGTTGTATAAACTTGGTGCACAAGTGTTATAACCTACATGATGGCAACTTGGATGTTGGTGGAATAAGAGCATTTTCAAGCCAAGTTCTTAGAGAAGTACTTCCCATATAGCTTAAGAGCTCAAAAAAAATGGAATTTAAGCAACTAAAACAAGGGAACATGTTAGTAGGTGATGTTGCCGCAAAGTTTGAAGAAACAACCTACTTCTTTAATTAAGCATCAGATAATCATGACAATAGTGAAATATAATTAATTTAAGTTCTTCTTGAAGAGCGAAATTGAACACATTGTATCACAACAATGATTTGCAAGCTATGTAGAATTGCTACATCATTGTTATGTTGTCGAGAACATCTTAAAGAAGATTCTGAAAGAAAAAGGTAAAGCCAGACAAAAAAAGAAAGACTCTAGCAAGTATATTTAGTTATTGAACACTAAAGGTTCCCTAAACAAGAGGATAAAAACATATATTCTAAGACCTTCACAAACTAATAACTGGTTTCATCAAGCAAACAATTGCAACAAATATGGAAGAAATTATCATGATAGGCATGTATACTTACTTCTTGTGCAAAAAACTTGGCCACCAAAATAAATATTATCTAATTCTAGAAAAAAAGGAGCTGTTAAAGCAGAAATTGCCAAGATTGTGGAACTATGTGCTTGCAGGTTTAATCAGGAAGTGATCAAAGCTCATAGACAAGCAACATAGGCCTAGCCCAGATAACATCATGGGTTTGACGATGACAACTCTTATGGATGTAATAGCCTTTAAAGTGACTTTGATGACAAGAAAACTAATGAAAGACAAGCAAGTACTAAAGATAGTTCAAATAGTCAAAGATACACAAGATGGTGATCAAGCTTTTCCTCTGAATAAAGCTGAAAATTTAGGGTTTAATCATCGCCAATGATACTCTTTGATTATGGAACCTGGCTTGAATATACCTGTTAGTTAGGAATTTTGACGCCAAGGTTTGATTGAGTATGATAAGCAAAAGAAATATTTTTAAGATGTCTTGGAATTCGACAGGAGCATTATTGAAGATTCTAGTCAAAGAGATCTTTTGCAAGAAGGAAATGTTGGGTTAAGACTTAAAAATATTTCTGAGCTTAGACTGCAATTTCGACAGAAGCAATACTGAGGTTGCGTTCGACAAAGATTTTGAATTTTGAATAAGGATGATAACTGTCTTTTGTCCTTATCCGTTTCTCAAAAGTGACGCGTGTAAAGTTGTGGCGAATTGAAGACATGCAACTGAAACGTGCCATTTTCTGGAGAAAATACCGTTGATGGCGGTTATTTTCGACGTAGTATAAATATGAGTCTTAGTGTATAGGATTTCGTGTGTTCAGTAATTGTACAAATACTCACAAATTACTCAAAGTATCTAAGTGTGTTGAGAAAAGAGTTCATTGAGAATGTACGTGTGAATCACCATATTTTCATTTTAATTGAAGTCATTTTCAGTTTATCAATTACTTTTTCATTGCAATTTCCTTTGAAGTTCTTTATTGCAATTCTTTTATAAAATTCTGAATTTTACTATTAAAACTTTAAATAACATTCTTTAATCGTGGGCATTGTCGAAATGTTCATAGATTTTCAAATATAATTTTAACAAAAGCACATGTCCTAGGATTCACTAGTTGATCCTGTAAAGTAAACCATTTTTGGAGACCAGCGGTTGTTTACCAATTTTCACGGTAAACAAATTGGCACGCCCAGTGGGATTGTGCTATTGTTAAAAACAATTTTTCTCTTTTGAAATTTTTTGTATAAGTTATTTTATTTTACTATCTCTCTAACTTTGTTGCATGTGACTAAGGAGTGGTAGAATAGCCACAAACAACGAAGAAATACCAAGGAGAAGATACGTAAGGAGAATGGTGAATCAAAATCTACCAAATAATGGAGAACCACCCCTTTCTTCATTAACAGGGGGGACTACAGTTCCAGCATCTGTATCTGAACCTGTACTATCCACGACAAGTACGACATCTGTGTAGTCAATTGCCCAAAGTGTACCCATTTTGTCTTATGTAGGGACACAAGGTCCACCAGCGACCCCCCTCTAGTAGGGAATAGTTTATTCACGCCTTATGTGCCTGGATTTTCAATGCCTCTAACTAGTCGCGAATAACCCTATGGCATGCCAACTTCATTGAAGGCAAGTTTGCAAAATACAACATCAATGTTCGCAGACCCAGTGGTGAACGCCACTTCACCACTATAAGGATCTGGTTCGGGCATTAACAATGTGAGTCGAATTAGCCAGCCCTTAGGCATAGGATTTCCCACCCAAATGCCTAATATCACCAATAATTCGCAGCAGTAAGGCAATAAATCGACGAAAGCAACCACGAAATGGTCCAAATGCTTGCCCAACAAATGGGCGTGATATTTAACCCCTTAATCCAAAACACTACCCAAATAAACCAACAGTTGGCAGCACAAATGACGCGCATTGCTGATTTCTTTGGTGTTCCACAACCTCCTCGACACCCTCAAAGGGAATGGATGATAGAAAATAAGGGGGAAGTCTTGGAAGAGGACCCCATGATTAACTAAATCCAACGAAATGTACCCCAGGCGAACGTGGTAAATCAGGAAGTATGAGTCGAACCACCTAGGGTCGAACCTCCTAGGCCTGAACAACAAATTCCAAGGGAAAGGGAACCAAGGGTAGTGATGGTGAATAGGAACCAAAATGCTGACGAAGTCATAAATCAGGTTCGATGTAATGATATGGCAGCAGATAATAACTTAGAAGCCATGGTCGAAAGAATTATGGCGCCGAATGGGGTAAATATTGGCCTCCATAGGCCAAATTACACATCACCATTATCTGAGTAAGTTCTGCAATCAGAATTACCCCTAGGTGCAAAGTTTCTAGGTTTACTAAATTTGTTGGGGACACTAGTGAGTCCATTGTCGAACACGTGGCCAGATACCTAATAGAGGCAGGGGAAATTGCCAATAACGAGAACCTGAGAATGAAATACTTCCCAAGTTCCCTTACGAAAAATGCCTTTACACGGTTCACCACGTTACCAACAAATTCAATTCATAATTGGACTCAACTGGAAAGATTGTTCCATGAGCAGTTCTACATGGGACAATCAAAGATTAGTTTGAAGGAATTGGCCAGTATTAAACAAAAATTCACTGAACTAATAGATGATTACTTGAATAGATTCTGTTTGCTTAAGGCCAAATGTTTTACACAAGTGCCTGAGCATGAGTTGGTCGAAATGGCCGCTGGTGGCCTTAAATACTCCATTAGGAAGAAACTGGATACCCAATATCTAAGGGACATGGCCCAGTTGCCTGATAGAGTTCGACAGGTAGAACGCCTGAAGGCTGAAAAGACCAGGGCAAATAAGAATAATAGAAAGGAAAGGGTAGCCTATGTCGAATTTGATGAAGATGATCAAGAAATGAATAGTGATCCTTTAAATTTCAACGAGAGCCAAGTTGACCTTGCTCAATTGAAGCAAGGACCGCCTTATTCTTGTAAAGTCTTAACACCTTTGAATGGAAAAAATCCAGTCAAACCAGAAAAGAGTGATAGGTTCCCTAAGAAAACTTATACCTTCGACGTCACCAAGTGTGACGAAATATTTGATTTATTAGTTAAAGATGGCCAGATGATAGTGTCTCCTGGCGCTAAAACACCTCATTTAGAACAAAGGAAAAAGAGAGGTTTCTGTAAATATCATAATGTTTTGGGCCATAAAACTTCGCAATGTTTTCTTTTCAGGGATCTTGTTCAGAACGCTATCAAAGAAGGAAGGCTCAAATTCGGAGATAAGTCAAAGTCGCAAATGAGGATTAATTCAGATCCTCTCCTAGTGGCAGATGCGTATTATTCTGAGCCATCCATGATCAATATGGTGGAAGTATCTGAGGACTACGCCAATGAAGTTGTAATGGTCAAAGTTGCTGAAGGCTTCGCTAAGGGAGTCACTGAGGACTTCGACAAGGAAACCACTTAAGGTTTCATTCAAGAAGCTACTGAAGGCTTCACCAAAGGAGTCACTGAGGACTTCGACAAGGAAACCACTGAGGGTTTCATTCAAGGAGTCACTGAAGGCTTCAACAAGGGAATCACTGAGGGTTCCAGTCAAATGATCACAACAAATGAAACTGCTGAGGGTTTCATACAGATTAACAAAATAACTAAGATCATTGAGGGCCTTGGGATCAAACTACAGGAGTTAGACATCACTGAGGATGCCGATTTAGGGGTTAATATGGTTGAAGTAACCCAGGAGACTGCAATGGAGGTTGATGAACAAAGCCTCAGGCAAGAGGAGTGTGTCAAAGTGTCCTGTCCCAATCAAGATGAAAGCCTGGTCGAATTCCTTCACAGGTGCCAAAGGAAAAACTCTGAATTATTATTGTGCCCAAGGTGCATCTCAGTCTTTGATAGAAAGGCTGCAGAAAACATGGAAGGGGTTCGACTAGCCAAAAACAGGAATAACTGGAGAGAGACACTCATAACCGCTTTGCCTTCGACAAGAGGGGAAGACCCAGGAAGCAAGAGAAAGGAGGAAAAGGACTTCGTGGAAATAAACCAACCATATTCAAGCCTACTGCTGATGCCCCTAGGGGTAAGTGGGTGAAGCCTGTCGAAAGAAGGGAGCAAGGACAAAAGAAATGGCAAAACTTTGCAGTAGAAATAGGTTCCTCACTGGCATACCGTAAGGAATTCCAAGCCTCGAAGCAGTTAGCATATCGCTCTGAAAACTATAAGGGAAAAAATCCTATGTCAAGGTCTCAAAGGAGGAGACATCAGAGAAGGAGAAAGGATGAGAGAGAGAATGGAGAAAAGGAAAAGGCTGAATAGAGCAGTAACGTGCCCCTCAAGCAGGATAAGAACGAAGAGAGGAAGCCTGTCAAAAGGAAATTATTTGCGTCTTAAAAGGAGGTTATGGGAGAGAAGTCTGACCAGGCAGTAGAAGATGACATGTTAACGGATGATTTCGACACAGGTTCAGAGCCGTCATTGGATATCGTTTGCAACGTGTTGTCTATATTGCATAGGGAATACGACCAAGTTATGGAGATAGATGAACCTGAGGATGCAACTGAGTTGGAAATGGCCAAACACAGACCAGTGTGCTATTACATACTGAATAATGGATGTATGGAGGAACAAAACACCTTTTTCGAAAGGCCTGATGAAACGATGAAGAACCATTTGAAGCCTCTGTTTATTAGGGGAAAAATAGAAAACATTGGAGTGAATAAGATCTTAGTTGATAGAGGAGCGGTGGTGAATTTGATGCCGCATTTCATGTTGAAAAGAATAGGAAAAGATGACATTGATACTAAACCCCATAATATGGTTCTATCGAACTGTGAGGGAAAGGTGGGTACTACAATTGGGGTAATCCAGGTGGGCCTCACAGTTGGAACTATTACAAGGCCAACTATGTTCATGGTCATAGCGTCGAAGGCCAACTATAATCTACTTTTGGGTCGAGAATGGATCCATGGCATTGGCGCAGTCCCTTTTTTACTACATCAATGCATTTCAATCTGGCGAAGCGATGGAATAGTGGAGAATATAAAATCTGACTAGAGCTATTACATGGCTGAAGTCAACCAGGTGGACAGAAGGCACTTTAACAAGAACCTTACCCACATTGCACCTTGCAATCCTGGAGGGTTTGACTTTACACCCACTGACAATTGTAACACCCCAAAATTTTCCCTCTTATTTCTAGCTCTAACTGGCTTATGTTTCTTTTCATTTTGCATCCCATCTTGCATTTGCATGGTTCTCTTAGACAGGGGATCAAGGTATTTTCCAGCAGCTCAGGGTGTCATCAGTTCCGAGGTTATTTCAGCAGTGTTCAAAGCTTGACAGATATCTTGCAAAGTTATTCCAAGCATTTATCTTGCTCACTGGATGATTTGATTATCAGAAGCTCAGGCAGTTATTTTTGTTTAGTAATTCGGCACCAGACAGTATATTTTTTTAGCTGGTTATTTCGAGTGCAGAATGAAATTCACAGCATATTTCAAGCATGACTCAATGGTAATGGCAAAGGACAAGTTTCAGAGGCCTAATGTGGCTCAAAACATGTGGAAACAGGCTATTCCCCAAGTTTCCCTCCATTTGGCGCCAAGAATTTGAATTTTTGAAGGTGGTAATCGATTACCACATATGGGTAATCGATTACCCTAGGCAAATTTTGCCTAGTCTGCTCATTTTTCAGCACTGCAGAATTTGAATCAAAATTTCTATCACGTGATTTCCTTGCGCATCAGTTAAAAGGATCTAGAATTGCTTCATTTTAACAATTTAATTGCATTTCCCTCCAAAAATCAAACACTCCCATTCCTAGTTCCACTCCTAATTTTCGTTCCTCTTAGTAACCCACACTCTAAACCACATTTTGATCCTTAACCTAGGGGTTATTTAACCATATTTGTTCCAAACCTCACTGATTCACTCTCATTTTCACCCTCATTTTCAGAATTTGCTCTCAATTCTCTCATTTTTTCATTCTCCATCTTCATCTTCAACCTCTCACCAAAGCTCCATCTCCATAGATTCCCAAATTCTTCATTGGAATTTGTGAATTCTTGAGCTAAACCTCAATCACCTTCTCATTCTGGGTTCAATTCTGCAGTAGCAACTTGTTTGAATTCAGATTCAAGGTTTTGGAATCACTTCTTGGAGAGCTTTTGCTTATTTGTGGATTATTGCTTGGATCTTTAAGTGTTCTTGATAAAGCTTCATAGATCTCTGGATTTATTGCTTTGATTCATCAATTTTCGTTTGCAACACTTACCAAAGCAATTCTCAGCTTTGTAGGTTGGTTTTTCTTAGATCTATGCTTGATCTAGCTTAATTTCAACTTATGCAATGTAGATCCATGGTTTTCAATGTGATTTGATCCATTTGCTTGGTTTGATTTATGATCTTGTTGTTTGATTGATGTAATTTATGTTTAATTACTGATATTTGATGTGAATTTCGTGTATAATGGATTACATGATCATTTGGATGATTGCATAAGTCATTTGCTGCTGAAAAGTGCCTCTGAACTGGTTTTTTTTGCCACTGTCTCAGTGGTAATCGATTACCACATATAGGTAATCGATTACCCTGTGTATTTTTCACGTTACTAGGTATTTTTCATCAGAGTAATCGATTACCAGGATGAGGTAATTGATTACCACTGTGACAGAGTGACTTTTTCTTGTATTTTCAAGCTTGTTTGAGTTCCTTTTCATCCCTAAACTTCATAGATTGATATGATGTTGATTTGTGGATTATTCTTGAGCTGTTTCACTTCACATGATGTTATGGATGTGATTCTTCAACACGTGACTTTTGGTTTCCGTAACGAATGTGCATGATTATTTTGTTTTGCATTCTTGATGTGATGATCTTGTTGCATAATCTTGTGTGCTACTGTGATTGCTTGTTCTTGATGTTTGCATTGCTGAATGTATAGTTCAGGTTCATGTTTGCTTTCGTTTCCATGATTGCGTGTTCGTTTCAAACGATCAACTGTTGATTTTGTGAATTGTCCATGTTGCTTTTGAAGAATGTTCAAGTATGCGATGTCGTTGATTTGTTCATGCCTAATTGCTTGGTGCTTAATTATACATCCACATGTAGCAATTATTCTTGCTTGATGATTATGCTTGTTTGCAAGTCATGTGTTTTTGTTTAAATGTGAAGGCATGTTTACATGCGTTTCTTTTGATACATGATTGTGCTTGGATATATGACATGTTCATCATTGATTGATCAACCTTGAATGCATACTTGATATTGTGTTGTTACATGATTGTGCATGAGTGATTCCTTTCCATATGCATTTGTCTTGATGTATTGTCTACTGCCTGAGCCTTTTACACCTGCTGTTTTGGGGTTTCACATGCTGTTGATTGTGCATCCATGCTGCCTGCTGCCCTTATACACCTGTTTATGCCTGAAAACATGTGCTGTTGAAAGCTGTCTTGCTTGTATGCTGGGTTTTATTGCTGTGTTGGTGTTGGAGCGCTATTGTAGATGCTATTTTTTTAGCTTGTTTCTCTCGTTTTTGGTTTGTTTTTGCATGTTCCCTTAGGATTCCCTAGTCCAACTTAATTTTTTATTAAGCTTGGAGAAGAATAGACATTAGGAGCTAATCCATGCATGATAACAATTAGGATAATCCCTTTTAAACTTTAACCGTAGGTCTATCTCTTTGCATGCTAACATTAGGAAGAGTTCCCTTTTATCTCAACTTTAGGACCATTGTGCATGGCAACATTTGGATCTAGTTTCCCCTAGTTGTTTTCTTTTCAACCTTTGAGTCCTTTCTCTTCTCATCTCCAAAACAAATCAAAACACTTAATAAATACAATGAGTATTGTGCGCCACGAGCCTTAAGTACATGGGAAATGGAGAGTGAGGGATCTCCCTTCACTTTTCTAGAGTGTTTAGCATACGTCCCGTTTGGGGCCGACCATGCGACGCATTCGCTCCTATGTCATAGACTTTAGTGCAATATGAGTTCCAAACTAACTTAACTCACTTCTGCCTAAAAAACACAAACCGGATGCAATTCTTCTGTCTTTCGAGATGGGTCTTAAATCATTTTCAGAAGAGAGCACGTTATTTCTGTTCTATCGCAAACAAGCGTCGACCCTAACTGCGGGAACGCGAACTTAACGTCGCTCATAAAAAACACTTAACTAATCTGTGGTTTCGTAGGTCAAACTACGACTGCTCTGACTTCCTATCTCTCGTCCGATTGAGGATATGCAGGAACAAGACGACTATGTCTTGGCGAGCAACCTTCCCCCATCCACCTGTAGTCCTCCGAGCTACGTTGACTTTGAATTTCCCATTGCACGAGGGAATACGTAGGCCTAGGACGGCGAAGTCCTATCGAGTCTCCTTTTGTTTTCCGTTTCCATCTAGCAGTAGGTTTTAGATGACACACCCTTTGATTAGACAACAAACGCGGATCCTGTTGAGTACAACGGACGCGATGGGGGGTGCTAATACCTTCCCCTTGCGTAACCGACTCCCGAACCCAGACTATGGTTGCGATGACCATGTCTTTCCCTTTTTGAGGTTTCTTAGATTGTTTCCTTTCCCCTCCATCGGGATAAATAACGTTCGGTGACGACTCTTCTATTTTTACCGTCGGTTGTTTTTCGTAGTTGCAAAAGCTGACGACTCTGTTGGGGACTCTGGTTCCCTATGCGAGTCAATCCTAGCGCTTATCTGTTTTTATTGTGTGTTTATTCTTGTGCATTATTTGTTGTATATTACTGTATTTTACCGCATTTATTGCATTTGATTATTATTATCATATTGCTCTGCTGCTGTTGTGTTGTTGGGTGGGTTGGTTCCATGAGAGATAAGCCCAATACCCAGGCTTGAGTATACACTTAGGATTAAAGTGAAAAGTAGTGTGGCTTGCGTGGCGTTTGGCCACGTTTAGCTGACACGAAAATTCCACATTCAGATGAGGTTTTCTTTGGAGATATTCTATCCTGCACATTGTGGCAGACGATAGAATGTTGACTTAGAGAGCTTATGACTCTGGAGACCGTTCATGGGAAGTCACTTGAGGCCTTCTCGATTGATGATGATGCTAAACCATAATTGGTGAACGTATCATCATTTCTCGACCTGAGAGTCCGTGATACTGAGGACCTGCTAGGATGTCGTCCAAGACTAGAACCCACATGTAAGAGGGGATGGGTTTTGCAGGAAACTTTGACCTTCAACCTACCATGTTTTCTGGTTTTCTTATTAGTGTGAACTTATCAACCCAGTATTATGGATTTCTGGTTTTCTGTCAGAGTGAACTTATGGTCCTTATTCAGTCAGCACCACAACAGATATTCAGAGCATTTGGATACCTTGATCCCATGTTTGCACCTGCATCATTATTGCATTCTAACATGTTTGTTTATTTTTAGGGTTTGTATCTTGTCCTTGATTCTAGTTGCTGAAGACCGTCAAGGATGAACACCGACAATACGAATAATACTGTGTACAAATTTCCAAAACCTACCTTGGATTTTCTTCTCGGATTAGTGGCTCTGGAAGATCCTGGTGTTCTATCAGATTTCAAGAAAGGTATGAGAGGATTCTGAATTTCTTGCATACTATCACTAACTACGAGTACAAGACCATTCATACTTTGGTACAATTCTATGACCCTCCACTGCGCTGCTTCACTTTTCCCGACTATATTTTGGTTCCTACATTGGAGGAGTTTGCTTTTATCTTGGGGATCCCCATCAAGGCAAAAACACCTTTCTTTTATTCCAAGGAAAATCCTAATCTAGAAGAGGTCGCTACTACTCTTCATTTGGGTCAATCTATTTTGGATGAGAATGTTGCTAGTAAGGAGGTTTCCAAGGATTTCATCTGGATTTCCTGGTTAGTTAAGCTCGTAAGTATGCTAATGCAAGGAGTTGGACAATATTTAACGCAATTCTAGCTTTGTGTGTTTATGGGATTGTCTTATTCCCAAATGTAGCAGACTTTGTGGATATGAGTGCCGTTAGGATATTCATTATGAAAAATCTGGTGCCTACTCTTCTTGGTGATTTGTACTACTCATTGCATTACAAGAATGAGAAGAGGAGGGGATGGCTTATTTCTTGCTGTGCACCACTCTTCTATAAGTGATTTGCGGATTGTCTCCCTCAGTCTGGGACCTTTGTGGATACTCGGAGATCGTTAGAGTGGTCTAAAAGATTGATGGGTCTAAGGGCAGAGAATCTGGTATGGGTCAATCAGAATCTGTTGGGTAAAGCGATCATCGTTAGTTGTGGAGACTTCTCGAACGTGCCTCTGATAGGGAGAAAAGGGGGAATCAACTGTAACCCTATTTTGGCTATCAGGCAATTTGGGTATGCATTGAGAGAGCCACCAAGGGAGAAGGATGTTCAGGAATCCCTATTTTTCAACGGAGAGTCTAATCCCGATTTGTTGAAGAAAGCTGTAGGTGCTTGGGGAAATATGCATAAGAAAGGGAAGACTGTTTTTGGAAAAAGCGATTGCAAAGCTTGCCCTCCGTATGTGGAATGGGTTCAAAAGAGACTAGGAGAGGTGTTTCTTCCTTTCACAGTCGATCCTCCTTTATATCCGCTAATGATAGAACAACCCACTACTGTGGAAAGGGAGAAGTATAACAAGTTGTGGGCTGAAAAAGAAGAGTTGCACAAAGAAAATGAAGAGCTGGAGAGAGAGATCAGTCAGTTGGGACATGATCAAAATAAAGCTATTTATGTGGCTAAGGTGAAGTCAGAGCTGCTAGTCAAGAAAGAAAAAGAATTGGCGGAAGAGGTCGCAAGCAGACAACGGCTAAGATCTGAAAGGTGCTCACAACTTACTTCGGTCGAACAAGGAAGAGTTGGATAGTGCTTTTGTCAGAATTCATAAGTTCGATAGTTAGTGGAACACCACATTAACCGAACATAAGAAGAAAGAAGAAGACTTCCGAGATCAGATCAAGAAGTGGAAGGCGCAACTCAGAAAGAAAGAGGAAGAAGTTAGAACAAAGGCATATCAGAGACACATAACTGAAAAGTGACTTAATGAGACTTTATCAACCTTGGAAGAGCTCAAGATTCGAGCCAAAGTGAAGAAACCCAAAGTTGAAGATCCTAAGCTGAAAGATGTTTTCGGTGAAGACGTATGGGAAATGAGGTGTTAATATTTGGAAGAAGTCATGCACAAGCGTGCTACTCTAATTCAAGAATTAATCCAGAGACCGAAGCATCCAGACACGAATAAGCTCTTCAAGGAGGTCCGAGCTTGGTGTGGAGAGCGCGAAGGTTGGGAATGGCTGACTAGGGTAGATTTTGATGATGTATTTAGTCTTTCTCTTGTATTTGATCACCACCAGGCCTATTGGTCGGGAACGCTGACTTCTGTATTCAGATATCTTTCTCTATGTTTGGGGTTGTATGTATTGACTGATGATTACTCTCCGATTTTCTTATATATGAGCAGATATTATTGGTGTTCCATTCATTCTTGCTGATTATTATTGTTAAAACTGGAATCAAGGGGTAGATCACCCTGAGAATACTCAAACATGGCATTTGCATTTGCATTTTCATACTCATGTGCATAGCAGGTGTTTATGATTAGTTTTCTTATCTCTGCCTGGTGTTCTATAGCAGGATTACAGAATCTTGCATTCATCGGTACGCAACTCGCAACAACTAACAAAAAGCTATGGATCAGGTCCAAGCTGAACTTCAAGACTTCTGTAATCGTATGGCTCAATTTATGGAGCTGATGCAGAATGTAGCTCAAGGACAAGAGTAGTTGAGGACTCTGGTGCAGCCTTTAGTCGCTCGGGTCGATGAAGAGGGTATTGTTCATAGTGGTGTTCATGTTATTCCTCCCGACGGAGCTAGTCTTGGTGGTGTCAATCCTCCGGGCGGAGGTATTCCTACTGTTGTCATTCCTTCGGGTGGAGGAACAACTGGGGGAATCCCTGCAGTGGTTGGCGGAGTTGGTAGTGTATGTGCAGTGCATGGTGCTGGGGGCAATCACTGGGAGGAAGATCACCAGGATGACGTGTTCTCTATGCAAGGTGTGGATGCTGGCCTCCCAACTGAGGTTGATAAGAAGTTTAAGCTGATTGAGGAGAGGATGAAAGCTTTTGAAAATTAGAATTCTTTGGGTCTTGACATGGCTGATTTGGGTTTGGTCCCAGGTGTGAAGATACCTCACAAGTTCAAAGTGCATGCTTTTGACAAGTAAAATGGAACCACCTGCCCTAAGACTCGCATTAGGGCGTATTACAGAAAAATGTCTGCTATTCAGATGATGAGAAGTTACTGATGAATTTATTTTAGGATAGCCAAGTTGGGGCATCCTTAGAGTGGTACATGCAACTAGAGAGGACTCATATCCATAGTTGGAGGGAGCTTACTGAGGCATTTGTTAAACATTACCAGTACAATACAGATATGGCACCGAATAGAATACAGCTACGGAACCTCTCCCAGAGGAACAATGTGAGCTTTAAAGAGTACGCCCAGAGGTGGTGTGAACTAGCGGCTAGAGTTCAACCTCCGATGATGGAGAAAGAACTTATAGACATGTTCATGGCTACGCTACCGGGGCCATATTATGAAAGGTTGGTGGGATATTTGTCTGCTGGATTTTCTGACCTGGTGTTAGCTGGAGAGAGGGTTGAGAGTGGTATTAAGATCGATAAGATACCAAGCAGCGGTGGATCCTCATTCGGAGGAAATAAGAAGCCGTATGGGGAAATTGTCAAGAAGAGGGAAGGTGATGCAAACTCTGTTTCTTCGAATCGGCAGAAAGGCAAGGCTCATCAAAACTTTACTCAACAAGTTGCTACCGTAGCTATTCCAGGTTCGCCACAGCAACAGAATACTACTCCGCACCGATATCAGGACAGACCCAAAGTGAACAGGAATTTTGAGGCTCCCCCAATGCCGTAAGCCAAGTTACTGCAACATCTTTTACAATTATAGTTAGGGCAAAAGAGGACTTTGGCTCCATCCACAGACACTCTGCCACCTGGGTACGATGCTAATGCACACTGTGAGTTTCATTCCGGAGCTCTCGGCCACAATATTGATAACTGTAAAGCATTTAAACACAAGGTCCAGGACTTGCTTGATTCAAAATCTATCAATTTCACCAACGAAGGTCCAAATGTGATTTAGAACCCTATGCCTAATCATGGTGTGGCAAGGGCTAATGCTATCGAGGATGGAGAAAAGTTGGATTTGGTACTGGATGTTAATGAACTGAAAACTCCTTTGTCGATTGTCAAAGAGCATTTACTGAAGGGTGGAGTGTTTCTTGGGTGTACAAATGATTGTCAAGAGTGTCTGCTGCAGCCAGAGGGTTGTGATTAGTTGAAATCAGGTATTCAAAGGATGATCGATGACGAGCAATTGCAGTTTGACAGAGCTAACAGTGTGAAGAAGATTGTTGATAATGGTGATGATGTTGCTACGATATCTATCCCTTACAAGACAGTGCAGATTTCAGCATCGGTAAGGCAAGCACCGGTTATTATTACTATTCCTGGCCCAATACCTTATGAAAGTACTAAAGCCATTCCATGGAATTACTGGGCTGAAGTATTTTGCAATGGACAAAAGTAAGAGCTAGTGGGTTCATCATGAACATGATCTACTGTTGAGAATATTGTGGGGGTCGGAGGTATTACAAGAGATGGCAGAGTGTTTTCTTCGCCAGAGGTTAATACTGATAAGTCTGACAAAGGAAAGGGTAAGCAAGTTGTTAATATTTCCAGACAGAAACAGGTTGATGACTCTTTCTCGAAAGATGTGGAAGAGTTCATGAGGTTAATACAGAAGATCGATTACAAAATTGTGGATCAGTTGCATTAGACGCCTTCCAAGATCTCCATTATGTCATTGTTGTTATGCTCAAAAGCTCATAGAAATGCGTTGCTAAAGGTGTTAAATGCCGCATACGTGCCACAAGAGATTTTTGTGAATCAGCTTAAAGGTGTGGTAGCACACGTGAACGTTGGGAATGGCTTGGGTTTTACTAATTTAGATCTGACTCCCGTAGGGAGGATTCACAATAGCGCTTTGCACATCTCCATGGAGTGCAGGGGTTCATTGTTGTCATAAGTATTGGTGGATACTGGTTCATCGTTAAATGTTCTTCCGAAAAAGGCACTCATGAAGCTCGATACACAAGGGTTGATTTGCACGCCTAGTGATTTGATGGTGCGTGCTTTTGATGGTTCCAAGAGATATGTGTTCGGAGAAGTTATTATGCCCATCAAGGTGGGGCTAGAAGTTTTTGACGCAACTTTCTATATTATGGATATTCAGCCAGCGTATAGTTGTTTGTTAGGTCGCCCCTGGATTCATCATGTTGGGGCAGTGACATCGACATTGCATCAGAAATTGAAGTATATGGTTGAAGGTAAAGTAGTCACAGTGTGTGGTAAGGAGGACATAATGGTCAGTCATTTGTCGACCTTCAAATATGTGGAAGTTGATGGAGAAATTCACGAAACTTTATGTCACGCTTTTGAAGCAGTTCATATTCCGAAGAAGCCTCCTGTAGAGGTTAAAGATCCTGAAGTTTCAATGTCTTCATTCAAGGATGCGCGCACAGTAGTAGAGTCTGGTGATTCACAGAGGTGGGGCCAAGTTCTGGAAATTCCAATGAAGCAGAATAAACATGGTTTGGGGTACCAGCCATCCAAGTCGTCTCAAGAGCCTCCAAGGTATAATGGTCCGATTCAGTTTACCAGTGCTGGGGTATTTTTCAACAGAATTAATGCTATTGGGGATGATGAAGGTGACAGTGATTGCAATATGGATGAGTGGATTCGTCCGTGTGTTCCTGGTCAGGAGTTGCGCAACTTGTCTTCTGAGGAAATCATCCAAGTCACCAGCGAAGAGTAATTGTTATTTTTTTCTGCATATGTTAAGTCCTACATTCTGCCCAAGATGTAGTGATTCCTTTCTATAGGGCCACAATGTTTTGCTTTCAATTTCATCATTAATAAAGGACGTTTTTGCATTCAAATGTTTTGCTCCCTGTTTTCCCTTTTTGCTTTTGCATTTAATGAAAGAAAAATGGCAATGTGTTTTTGTTTGTTCATTATTGCATTCATAATAAACATAAAACATCACTCATCCAGGTTTATCAGTTCATATTCTACCGATAATGATTCAGCTATGGCTCGGTATGACTTCGACAATCCCATTTATCAGGCTGAAGAAGAGACTGACGAAGACTGTGACTTGCCGAGGAACTAGCCAGACTGCTGAAACAGGAGGAACGTATCATTCTACCTCATTAGGAGGACATTGAGACTATTAATCTGGGTACCGAGGACGTGTGAAAGGAAGTTAGAATTGGGGTCACCTTGGAAGACAGTGTTAAGGGAAGATTGGTTGAAATGCTGCGAGTGTATGTGGACATCTTCGCCTGGTCTTACCAAGACATGCCTGGACTTGACACGGATATTGTTGTACATCGGTTGCCGCTTAAAGAGGGTTGTCCTCCGGTCAAGCAGAAATTAAGGAGAACAAGACCAGACATGGCTGTTAAAATCAAAGAAGAGGTTCAGAAGCAGTTAGATGTTGGTTTTCTTGCTGTAACGAATTATCCTCCGTGGGTTTCTAATATTGTTCCTGTACCTAAGAAGGATGGAAAAGTCAGGATGTGCATTGATTATCGAGACTTGAACAGAGCAAGCCCAAAAGATGACTTCCTGCTCCCCCACATTGATGTGTTAGTTGACAACACTGCTCAGTATTCCATATTTTCCTTCATGGATGGCTTCTCTGGGTATAACCAAATCAAGATGGCCCTAGAAGACATTGAGAAGACGACGTTCATAACACCGTAGGGGACTTTCTCTTACAAGGCAATGCCTTTTAGATTGAAAAATGTTGGGGCAACCTATCAGCGGGCGATGATGACTCTCTTTTATGATATGATTCACAAAGAGATTGAGGTCTATGTTGATGACATGATTGCGAAGTCCCAAACGAAGGAAGAACATTTGGTGAATCTTCAGAAGTTGTTTGAAAGGTTGAGGAAATTCAAATTGAAGTTGAATCTGAACAAGTGAACCTTTGGGGTGAGATCTGGTAAACTACTGGGCTTCATTGTTAGCGAAAGAGGTAGATCCTGCTAAAGTAAAAGCCATACAAGAAATGCCTGAGCCGAGAACAGAAAAAGAGGTTTGTGGTTTCCTAGGGAGATTGAACTACATAGCTAGGTTCATCTCTCATCTTACAGCCACATGTGAACCAATATTCAAATTGTTGAGAAAAGATCAAGAGGTCAGGTGGAATGAAAACTGTCAAAAGGCATTCAAAAAAATAAAAGAATATTTGCAAGAACCTCTGATCCTCATGCCGCCAGTGCCGGGAAGACCTTTGATTATGTATCTTACAGTTCTTGAGAATTTTATGGGGTGTGTGCTCGATCAACACGACGGGACAGGTAGAAAAGAGCATGCCATTTACTACCTGAGTAAAAAGTTTACTGATTGTGAGTCAAGGTACTCGATGCTGGAAAATACATGTTGTGCACTCGATTGGGCAGCTAAGCGTTTGAGGTAGTATATGTTAAACCACACAACCCTGTTGATTTCAAAGATGGGTCAGATTAAGTATGTGTTTGAGAAGCAAGAACTTTCTGGGAGAATAGCTCGTTGGCAGATGGTTTTGACAGAATACGTTATTCAGTATGTTTCCCAGAAGGCCATTAAGAGAAGTGTTCTATCAGAATATCTTGCTCAATAATCGATCGAGGATTATCAACCGATGAAGTTTGAATTTCTGGATGAGCATATCATGTTTTTGAAGATGAAAGACTGTGATGAACCTTTTCCTGATGAAGGACCAGAAATTGGATCTCAGTGGAGTTTAATCTTTGATGGGGCTGTTAATTCATATGGTAACGGAATCGGGGCAATCATCACCACTCCAAGGGGTTCTCATATACCCTTCACTGCCCGATTAGCGTTCATATGTACCAACAATGAAGCAAAGTATGAAGCATGGATCATGGGGTTGGAAGAGGCCATTGATTTGAGAATCAAGAACCTTGATGTGTATAGTGATTCTGCGTTCGTGATTAATCAGATTAAAGGAGAATGGGAAACTCATCAGGAAAATGTGGTGCCTTACAAGAACTACGCCAGAAGGTTGTTGCCATTCTTTGATAGGGTTGACTTTCATCATGTACCCCTGGCTGAAAATCAGATGGCCGATGCGTTGGCAACGTTGGGTTAAATGTACAAGGTGAATTTATGGAATGAAGTTCCATCGATCAGAATTATGCGTCTTGACAGACCGACCTTTGTGTTTGTAGTCGAAGAAGTATCAGATGGCAAACCGTGGTATCATGACATCAAGTGTTTTCTCAAGAGTCAAGAGTACCCGTCTGGGGCATCTTCCAAGGATAAGAAAACTCTGAGGAGATTAGCAGGAAATTTTCTTTTGAATGAGAATGATGTGCTGTATAAGAGGAATTTTGACATGGTCTTGCTGCGTTGTGTTGATGAACACAAGGCAGACCTGTTGATGGAAGAGGTTCACGAGGGTTCTTTCGGTACTCATGCCAATGGGCATGCTATGGCTAGAAAACTGTTGAGGGCATGGTATTACTGGGTTACTATGGAGTCCAACTATTTTAAATACACAAGGAAATGCCATAAATGCCATATTTATGCTGATAAGGTGCACGTACCGCCTACCCCTCTGAACGTTTTGACATCTCCTTGGCCCTTTGCTATGTGGGGCATCGATATGATTGGAAAGAATGAGCCGACTACCTCTAACGGACATCATTTTATTATGGTTGCTATTGATTACTTCACGAAGCGGGTAGATGCAGCCTTATTTGCCAACGTCACCAGACAAGTGGTAGCCCGATTTATAAAAAAGGACATCATCTGTCGTTATGGTATCCCAGAGAGAATCATTACTGATAATGGTTCAAATTTGAATAACAAGATGATGAAGGAGCTATGCCAGAGCTTTAAAATCGAGCATCACAATTCTTATCCATATCGTCCGAAGATGAATGACGCTATTGAGGCAGCAAACAAAAATATCAAGAATATTGTGTAGAAGATGGTGGTAACATACAAAGAATGGCATTAGATGTTGCCCTTTGCTTTACACGGTTATCGTACTTCAGTGCGTACATCGACAGGGGAAACTCCCTTCTCACTAGTGTATGGTATGAAGGCAGTCCTGCCATTAGAAGTTGAGATTCCTTCTTTGAGAATTTTGGCGGATGTGAAACTCGATGAAGCCGAATGGGTACGGTCCAAGTTGGATCAACTGAACCTTATTGAAGAGAAGAAATTGGCAGCCATTGCACATGGCCGGTTGTATCAAAGTAGGATGAAGAAGGCCTTTGATCAGAAGGTGCGTCCTCAGTGTTTTCAGACTGGCGATTTGGTTTTGAAAAGGATCCTTCCTCCTCGGACAGATCACAGGGTAAATGGACTCCAAACTACGAAGGGTCGTATGTTGTGAGAAAGGTTTTCTCTGGTGGAGCCTTGTTACTTTCAACTATGGATGGCGAAGATTTTACATCCCCTGTGAATGCAGACGCAGTCAAAAAATACTTTGCATAAAAAGAGACCCGTTGGACGACAAAAAGAAAAGTCCAGGAAAAAGGGCATCCCGACGAACCACATAAAGAAAAGGTTCGGGAAAAAATTAGGGATAAAAGAAAAGAAAAGAATAAACCCGCAAAGTTGAAAACCTGAAAAGGAAACTTTGGCAAAAATGGGTATCCCGGTGGATTGAAAACTCGAAAGGGCGATCCAGGAAAAAGTTAGGGATTTGAAAGCGATAGGCTGCAGTCTGCGTTCGATTTGTGAACACTTTTGATATGTGGGAATTTCGAAGGAAAGGAATCAGTCCAGTCAGTCTTTTTGAAAGTTAAAACATCTATGGATATTGGAGACATATAGGTCATAGCTGAATCGAAGCATGGTGGATATCTGTCCCCACATTGCCGACATATGTATTTTCTTTTCACTTTTGTGCAATTACCTCTTTTTAGGAATTGCTTCCAAATTATAAATGCCTATTTATAGGCCAGTTCAATCAATAAAATATTCATTTCACTCAAAAAGCTTTTCGTTTTCTGTTTTTACTTTTACTGTTTTGTTTGCAAAAACATTCGATATTTTTGATAAACATTGCATGTAAAAACATTAAGCTTTACAGAGCATATTTAAAACAATGGAAATTGCTTGAGCAATGGATACTATGGATGGTAACCGAGGTGGCCATTTCGCATATAGAAGATTCTATTGTTTGTTGTGTGTTTGCAGGGTGGCATGATTTTCTTCTCCCTAGTAAAGTCTCTTTCTCTAGCATGGAAGATCTAGCATCCTTAGCAGAGCATCAGGAATTTCTTTCCCCCCAGCAAGAGTGCAAAGGATTGTTTTCCCCAGTCAAATTAGTTTATTACTCCCTAGCGAGTATTCAGAGGTTGACTGTCCCAGATAAGATATTGTTGCATCTCCAGCAGGAGACTTGGTGGATGTCTCTCCTTGGTAGAGATCTTATATTCCCCGCAGTTTCGTGGCGTCTATTTTCCTCATCCGGTCAGGAAGGGTAATTTTGCCAACAATGGTGTGCTCTTATCCCCAGCAGGGTAAGGTTAAAGTCATTTCCCCAACATCAAGTTAAGTTCTATGATATCCCCCAACAGGATTGGTATTATTGACTTCAATCCCCAGGCAGAGTTTGGTATTAATTTTCTTCAGCAGTAAATCAACAGCAGTTGATATCCTCGGTAGATTCTAAGTGCAATTGTTATTGGCACTTTTCTGCATCAGATCTTTGGGTTCTATCTTCAGCAGGTGTTATTCGTGATTCCCAACGTATGGGAAGTTCTCTTTGGATTTTATCTTCAACAGAGGTTTTGATCAGGAAGGTCGTTCAGCTTGTATTCCTCAGCAGAGTTTGCTTACGGGTTTCTCATCACTTCTCTTGTGGGAGTGTCCTTCGCATAGCACAGGCATCTTTGCATTGCATCCTCAAAAAATGCGTAAAATTTCCATTTCGTATGGAGCATTACGCCATAGAAAAATTCAAACATATGTATTCAAAGCATAAGCCAGGTTTAATATTATCTTTGCCAGACGTTTTTCAGTAGAAAATGGCATATTTCAGGAGATTTAATTTTTACTTTATCCCCGGTGAAGTTGAAGATGAATTCGTTCATCATGCTTGTACTCCCCTGCAGAGTTGTCTATTTAGGTTTCTTTTTTTCCCAGCGGAGTCATCTTTGTAGATCTGTTGATTTTACTACCTTTGGATGTGAGTCCGCCTGTTTGTCGGCCTTCCTTTTGAAAATTCATCTGGTGATGGTAACCTTCAGTTGTGAGTCCGCCTGCGTGTCGGCCTACCTTTGTGTTTGGATGTGAGTCTGCCTGTTTCCCGGCCTTCCTTTTGAAAATCCATCTGGTGATGGTAACCTTCGGTTGTGAGTCCGCCTGTGTGTTGGCTTACCTTTGTGTTTGGATGTGAGTCAGCTTTTTTGCCGGCCTTCCTTTTGAAAATCCATCTGGTGATGGTAACCTTCGGTTGTGAGTCTGCCTGTGTGTCGGCCTACCTTTGTGTTTGGATGTGAGTCCGCCTGTTTGCCGACCTTCCTTTTGAAAATCCATCTGGTGATGGTAACCTTCGGTTGTGAGTCCGCCTGTGTGTCGGCCTACCTTTGTGTTTGGATGTGAGTCCGCCTATTTGTCGGCCTTCCTTTTGAAAATCCAGCTGGTGATGGTAACCATCGGTTGTTAGTCCGCCTATGTTTTGACCTACCTTTGTGTTTGGATGTGAATCCTCCTGTTTGCCACCTTCCTTTGAAAATCCATCTGGCGATGGTAACCTTCGGTTGTGACTCCGCCTGTGTGCCAGCCTACCTTTGTGTTTGGATGTGAGTCTGCCTGTCAGTCGGCATTCCTTTTGAAAATCCATCTTGTGATGGTAACCTTTGGTTGTGAGACCGCCTGTGTGTCGGTCTACCTTTGTGTTTGGATGTGAGTCTGCTTGTTTATTGGCATTCCTTTTCCTATGATGATGTGAGTCCACCTCAGGCCGGCATTCATCTATTATCCTTTGTTTGGATGTGAGTCCACCTTTTAGCTGGCTTTCCTTTTCTCTTGTTGATATGAGTCCGCCTCCGACTAGTATTCCTTTTAGATTTCACTTTCGATTATTATCCCCTTGATGTGAGTCCGCCTCCGGCCGACGTTCTGTTCATCTTTACTTTGAGTCCACCTTCGGCTGGCAACCTTTATCATATATCTTCCCACAATTCGCAAATTTTTGGGTTCTTTTGGTATTCAATCTCTGTGTATCCTGAATGTATGAAAGTCGTTGCTATCACTCCTTCAGGTCCAAGTCGATTGAATAAGGGCTGCTGTAACACCCCAAAATTTGCCCTCTTATTTCTAGCTCTAACTGGCTTATGTTTCTTTTCATTTTGCATCCCATCTTCCATTTGCATGGTTCTCTTAGACAGGGGATCAAGGTATTTTCCAGTAGCTCAGGGTGTCATCACTTTTGAGGTTATTTCAGCAGTTTTCAAAGCTTGGAAAATAGCTTTCAAAGTCATTCCAAGCATTTATCTTGCTCACTGGATGATTTAATTATCAAAAGCTCTGGCAGTTATTTTTGTTCAGCAATTCGGCACCGGACAGTATATTTTTTTAGCAGGTTATTTCGAGTGCAGAATGAAATTTACAACATATTCCAGGCATGATTCAATGTCAATGGCAACGGACAAGTTTCAGAGGCCTAATGTGGCTCAAAACAGGTGGAAACAGACGATTCCATAAGTTTCCCTCCATTTGGCGCCAAGAATTTGAATTTTTGAAGGTGGTAATCGATTACCACATATGGGTAATCGATTACCCTAAGAAATTTTTGCCCAGTCTGCTCATTTTCCAGCACTGCAAAATTTGACTCAAAATTTCTATCATGTGATTTCCTTGTGCATCAATTAGAAGGATCTAGAATTGCTTCATTTTCACAATTTAATTACATTTCCCTAAAAAATTCAAACACTCCCATTCCTAATTCCACTCCCAATTTCCATTCCTCTTACTAACCCATACTTCAAACCACATTTTGATCCCAACCTAGAGGTTATTTAACCACATTTGCTCCAAACCTCGCTGATTCACTCTCATTTTCACCCTCATTTTCAGAATTTGCTCTCAATTCTCTCTCACTTTTTCATTCTCCATCTTTATCTTCAACCTCTCACCAAAGCTCCATCTCCATAGATTCACAGATTCTTCATTGGAATTTGTGAATTCTTGAGCTAAACCTCCATCACCTTCTCATACTGGGTTCAATTCTGCAGTAGCAACTTGTTTGAATTCAGATTCAAGGTTTTGGAATCACTTCTTGGAGAGCTTTTGCTTATTTGTGGATTATTGTTTGGATCTTCAAATGTTCTTGATAAAGCTTCATAGATCTCTGGATTTCTTGCTTTGATTCATCAATTTTAGTTTGCAACACTTACCAAAGCAATTCTCAGTTTTGTAGGTTGGTTTTTCTTAGATCTATGCTTGATCTAGCTTAATTTCAACTTATGCAATGTAGATCCATGGTTTTCAATGTGATTTGATCCATTTGCTTGGTTTGATTTATGATCTTGTTGTTTGATTGATGTAATTTGTATTTAATTACTGATATTTGATGTGAATTTCGTGCATAATTTATTACATGATCATTTGGATGATTGCATAAGTCATTTGCTGCTGAAAAGTGCTTATGAACTGGGCTTTTTTGCCATTATCTCAGTGGTAATAGATTACCATATATAGGTAATCGATTACCATGTGTATTTTTCACGTTACTGGGCATTTTTCATCAGAGTAATCGATTACCAGGATGAGGTAATCGATTACCACTAGGACATAATGACTTTTCTTGCATTTTCAAGCTTCTTTGAGTTCCTTTTCAACCCTAAACTTCATGGATTGATATGATGTTGATTTGTGGATTATTCTTGAGTTGTTTCACTTCACATGATGCTATGGATGTGATTCTTCGACACGTTGTTTACTGTGAATTTTGGTAAACAACCTCTGGTCTATCAATTTTAAATAAAACTGACAAACTTGCAGGATCGACCACACAAATCTTAGGACATGTGCTAAATTTAAGGGAAAATGTAACTGACAATGATAAACGCAAGAAATGTAAATTGAACTCCACGTTCGACAGTAAAAGAAAACTACATGAACTCCACGTTCGACTACTTGCAACTAAAGTAAAAGGCTTGAAAATGTAAAGGGCTGTAAATAAATGATGCAGAATTTAAAGGCGTCGAAGGTAAAAGACACAAAGGTAAATGACTTTGAAAAATAGAAGTGAAGGAAGATAAATGACTGTCGAAAGTAAACAACAAGAAATGTAAAAGTGCTTGAACTCCACGTTCTTGAATGTAAAAAGTGCAGAAAGAGTAAATGACTGTCGAAAAGTAAAGGGCAAGAAAATAAATGACTTTGAAGGTAAATGCAGTAATGTAAAAGCTTTTGAAAATAAAATGCAATGAACTCTACGTTCTTGAAAATAAAGACTGAAATGTAAAGGAGCTGTCGAAAGATAAATGACTTTGAAATTAAAAGACTTTGAAGATAAAAGACAAGAAATAAAGATGAACTCCACGTTCTTGAAAATAAAGATTTTAAAGGTAAATGCTTGAATATAAAGGTGCAGTCGAAAGTAAATGCAGGAAGTTTAAATGAAAGTTTGAAAACAAGACTTTAAGTAAACTTGACATGAAAAGTAAAATTCAAGAAAACGTAAAGTGCTGAAACATAAACATGATGAAGATAACTTGCATTGATGAAAGAAAGTGGTGTTACATTACGTACATTCTCACGAACTCGTTTCTCTACACGCGGGTACTTTGAGTTTCTTTGAGTAACTTGTACAAAAATATGAACACCCCTATTACATAGAACTAACTCCTATTTATAGTGCAAAGAAATAACTACTAAGTGGTGGTTATTGCTTCAAACGTGTCCCTTTGGCGCCTTCTCCTTGGCTTCAACTGTTCCCACGTTCACAACTGCTCCTATTTGAATTTCAAACATTGGAAATTCCCTCCAGCCTTAGTATAACAGCTGCAGCGCGTGTTTCAATATCCCCATGGTCGAAATCTTTCCCAACACTTAGCCATTTTTTGAGGTTCCTAAAACCTCTATTCGACTCAGGCTTCACCAAAATTGGGTCGAAGCCTTCTTTACGTTAAAAATAAATTTTTAACTTAAAATAGCTTTGATTTTCCTAGCGTCGAAAATGAGGGTTAACAAATTGCCCCCAAGGAATGTCCTTTCGCCAGAATTGGTAGGAAGGTCATTTCTTGATATAATAACCATTTTGACGCTTGTTTGCATGGCCTCAACTGAATATCCCACTAATTACTTAGTGGCTGAATTGTTCAGTTTTTTTGACCCACGCTTCTAACGTCATACCATCATGACAAATCCTTAAACGTCTCTTCAGCCGTATTCATCATAACACTTTTCTTGAAGACAGACGTTTGCAGTCTGAACATAACTGCTACCTTTCATCACGTCTCCAGGAGAAAGACACGCGTCCCACTAACTCCTCAGCTTCAACGGTAGATCCAAGGCTCTTGGGATTTTCAAATGTCTATATATACCCATTTCCGCCACTTTGTGAACTTTCCACACTTTTCATACTCTCAAGCAACCTCTTCTTCTCTTCAGTTTCTCTTACGCAAAACCCAGAAAAAACACCATCTTTTCGTCTTCTTCAACAATGGCGTCTTCCCAAACCAATCCTCAAGCAAAGAAAACTCAAAGAGGCAAGGCCACTCCATTTAAACAAACCATTCCTTTGTTCTCTAATATCCCAGGCCCCCAACTAGTGGACAACCGTCGTTGCATGCCGGAACCCACCACTGAAGAAACAAGAGCCATATACAAGTCTCAGGTAATGATTCCTATAGTTGTTTCTGACAAACCTTACGCACTGTGTGGTCCTTTAGCTGAGGTTGACATTTCTAACGAGAGACTAAGTGAGTTTCTCCCCTCTTACCGGAAAACAAGGCCGTTAGGGCAAAAGAGTTTTCCCAAAATCAACGCTGCTGCTGGAACTTCTCCTGAAGAAATCCCCTTGCCCAAAATCAACGTTGGCTATCTCACTGATGGCACCAGGTTGGTGAGAGCTGTCAATCCCTTGAAAGAATTTGACCAATGGATGGCGAAGATGGATAAGGTCAAAGCTGAACATTGGAAGGATATAGGGATTTATGACCTTCTTATGCTGTCGAAGACCAACATACCATATTGTCTGAACATGTTGGCAGCATCCTTATACTTTTGGGACAGCACCCATTATACCTTCCATCTGCCATATGGAATGGTTACCCCAACCTTGTTTGATGTAGCTGCCATCACAGGGCTTCGCCCAGATGGCCTTACTTATAATCCTGATGTTGATGCTGAAGACACCATCAATATTTCAGGCTCTAAACTTACATACACTCTCTTCATCAAACACCACTCTAAGCAAGACGATGACCAAGTGTCTGATGAAGAACATATTGCTTTTCTCACAGTCTGGTTGTCGAGATATGTTTTTTGTACCAAATCTTTGCAGGTTGCTAAGAAGTACCTGCCCCTGGCGAATCAGCTTCACTACAACAGAGGAACCTGCTTGAGTGAACTTATTCTGGCGAACCTTTATGAGTCTATCAGTGAAGGGGCTTCTCGACTTAGAAATATGGAGGCCCAAGGTCCTATGCACTTGAGTGGTCCTCTTTGGCTACTTCAATTGTGGCTTAATGCTACATTTGAGGCTAGCCTCCCCAAAAAAGGCCTAGTTGATGAAGCCTCTGTTGAAATCAGGGAAAGGAGTCTCGAAGGGACGCGTCTGGCCAAACTCACTCCCAATGATGATGGTGAAACCCTTCAAAGGGCCTTTACCAGTTATATTATGATGTTTGCCAAGCGCTATGAGTTCACTCCTAGCATGGCACCTTTTGCTCAACGAAGATACGACCATGTGTGGTTTAAAAGGCCATTTCCAAATCCTCACCAAACTCTTGATCAAGAATCTGTTGCTATCTGGGAAGCCTTTTTTATTCCCAGATTCTTTATCCACAGGCTGAACTTAGGGAGAGGTTTATTAGCATTGATTGCCTATCAACCAAACCTTGTCTCTCGACAGTTTGGGCTGGCCCAGAGCTTTCCTCAGTGCTTGTATGAGAGATAGGGCCAAGTAATTCTTCACACTGCCTGCTTCGACGAGGAAAATGTCTCCCTTACACTCGACAGCCAGAATGAGAAAAGAAAAGTCCTCTCTCTTGTGTTTTTTGAACCTTATTTTCTATGCACTTCATCATTCCACCAATGGTGGTCGAAGCACTATAGTGAGCGCTTTCTTGATGTGGCTACCTTTTCTTCGTTACTTGACCAAGCTTTTCTCCATGTGCAGGACAAGACGAAAAAGAGTAAGTTTACTCACATCGAAGAAATACAGGCTTTTCAAAAATACTTTGAAACTATCTATCGACCAGATGACCTTAGTCGAACCATTCATGAGGCTGCTGTCACTCTAAAGAGAAAATTTCTAGAAAAGCTGGATCAACTAAAAATTCCTCCCAACGTCCCTCGTGAGAAACGTTATGAGGTAGCTTTTAAACTTTTTCCTCCAAAGTTCCCTCGATTGCCTAATGCTGATTTTGGAGTGGCGTTTGCCCCTCCATTTCCAGATTGGTTTGTCTGTGGGGAGCATTTAAAACTTCTTCGACAGCAGTCTCAGCCAAAGGCCCAATGAGTGGTTTCGACTAAGCATATGTTAGACAGTTTTAAAGGACACCTTCATATAGGAATTCAGGACGTTCGTGTCGAATATGAAATATATGAAGGTTTGAAACCCTTAATCCATGGCTTTGTAACTAACCACGTAATCATTAACTCGTAACAATTTTTTACTGTCTTTCAGCTGTGCCTAGGAAAACTGCTTCGACTAGGGCTGCTGCATCAAAAAGTGGCAAAGAACCAGAGAGCACACAGGTATATTTCACATCCCCTGCTTACGCTTTTACTATATGAATTTCTTTCTTATATTTGCATTGCCTCTTCAGACTGGTCGAAAACCTCCAACACCTTCCAAGAAAGGTAAAAAGGATACCCCAGCTGTGATTATAACTTCAGAGGCCTCAGATGAATCTCCTGAGGAGGTTCTCACAAAGAAAAGAAGAAAACCCATAAAGGCATCTGGACCTACTGGCCCACCTCCTTCGAAGGTGGCCAAAATACTCGAAAAGGCACCCGCAACAAGTGGTGTCGAAAAAGAACCTTCCAAGGTGGCCTTGAGAACACCTCTTGGTGACCATAAGAGTGATGACTCAAGTCCTGCTGCTGTACAAGCTCAGGTATGTGCACCATTTTTTCATTATACTGACGTCTTTCACCCAAGTTCTTTCAATCTCATTTTCTCCACTTGTGTTCTTTAGGAAAACATAATCATCAATCCTGATCCCCAACCAATTCCAAGCAATCTTGCCACCAACATCATTAACAATCCCACTCCTCAACCGACTGCCGGAAGCTTCACCACCACGCTCCTCAACAGCCAAGGTGAGCCAACTTATCACCCATCTTCTGATATTGACTCTGGTTTGAGTGAGATTAATCAACCTAATCCACATGTTGCAGAACACACCACACCACCAGTTCAAACCACTACTCAAAATGCACAAGCTGATGGCGCCAATTCTAATGATGATGATGCCTCAAGTCCCCCACCCTTCGACCTGGCCAACTTCATGGATAGTGATCAATTGGTTGAAGAAGAAAGAAATGAACCTGAAGTTCAAACACACAACGACAATCCTGGTCAAGCTGTGCCTGAGGAGACAAATGAACCACATCCTACACCAGCTGATGACCAGGAGAATATTCTACCAACTACTGAAGAGCCTAACTAAGAGATGGTAGCCGAAGAAGAAAAAGATGAAGAAGGAGAAGAATCAGAAGAAGAGGAGGAAGAAGAACAAACTGATCCTAATCCCCACCATACTCCTTCGCCTGTGGTCCAGCAAGCCATGGCTAACATTCCACCTCCTGGAGACTCACTGACGGCACTCAAGTGGTCGAAGCCACGTGAGTATTCCAAATTAATACTTGGGCAGAAGTATGGTTCTTCTTCTTCTGTCTCTTCGACTCCAGCATCAGATGACTTCGCCAAACCAGTCCTTCAAGCCATAAAGAATAAATTCTTCAGGGGGGACATTCACAGAGTTTTTGCCTCAGACCCATCTGCAACCGCTTATCTGAAGGATACCCTTGGAAATCTTGAACTCACCACTCTTAATCCAGACGTTTCTGGTTTTCTGATAGAGTTAACTGCTGTGGTAAACCAGATAGCTGCAGAGATAAAGCTGCTTTCATCTATCAGGAATACCATAGAGGAAACATCTGGTCTTGAGAGTTCAGCTTGGTGTGGTGCAAAGGAGTCATATGAGAAGGTCGAAAGTATAGAGGCTGACGAAAAGAAAACACAAGATGAAATAACCTCCAATCAGAAGAATATTGAAGCCTGGAAGTAGCAAATCACTGAGTTACAAGCTAAAATTGAGAATGCTGAAAAACGCAACCGTGATTTGCAGAACTTCGACACCACTGAGATGGCTAGGGAAATGAAACATGCCATAGATCGTATTGAGGTGGCCCAAAAACTTGAGAAACAGCTTGCCACAGCCAAGCTTGATGAATCCTTGTGCAATGCTCGCCTCAAACATCACATCGAAACCTTTGCCCAGTTGGAGTCCAGGCTTCCCTTCTGATGCTTTCAAGACCTTTATTTGCTTAAACAATCATTTGTTTATTGGCCTTTTCAGGCCTTTATGTAATGACAGTTTTATGCCTTTGGCATTGATTAATCAATCGTTATGATTTCGCCATTAACTGCTTTCGACCCACATTATATTATGATGCATTTTATTTATTGCTTCACCTCTAAGTCAAATTTGCAATTAAGGCATTCTATCTTTTCTCTTGGAAAATAAACTTTCTCAGTTTTAAAACTTCAAGGCATAAGCCTCTAGCTTTAAAGTAACATTTATAGCATAGCCCTCAGGCATAATTCCAAGAATAACTCACGTGTTTCCACCGTTTGACTGGCCAATCCAATCAATACTTCGCCTCTATAAATTCTCTTCCACATGACCAAGTTTTGCAAGAAGCAAACATGAACAATTCAGAGAAATCATCAGCCAAGAAAATGGCTGGGAAGGCAAAGGCAGTTGAGGAAACAAAGAAGAAGGAGGCAACAAAGAAACCTGAAACCTCTATTGGGGCAACCTCTCAAGCCAAGAAGAGAGAAACTAAAATGAAGATCTTTAAGAAAGGATGCTTCAGCACTCAGGACTCTGATGATGAACCAGATGCAGATTATATGGATTTCCTCAAATCCATAGATTGGAGAGATTATGAATAACCTTTCCTTGATTAAAAATTGTTGTATTGATTCTTCTTTGCTTTGTATGCCATATTAGCCTGACTTGGCCTATTTTGGCTTTCTTTTTATTGAATAAAGCTTAAGTTTTGATGTGAATCTCTTGCAAAATAGGCTTATATTTTTTCAAATACTTGCCATTTACTTTCAAGATTCTTTTATCTTTGTCCAACTCTTCCACTTCATAAGCTCCATTAGAGAAAACTTGTATGACTTGAAATGGACCTTCCCACTTAGGAGACCATTTGCCTAATGTTCTATCCTTTCGATCCATAGGCAAAATCACTTTCCAAACTAAATCCCCACATGCAAAAGATTTAGACTTAACCTTTTTGTTGTAGGATTCTTCGACCCTTTTCTTTTGTCTTCTTAACAATTCCAAGGCTCTAAGCCTTTCTTCATCCAAATCAACTAGTTCATTCATCATCATCTCCCAATAATCCTCAGAAGGAATCTCATGATGTCTTTGAACTCTTACAGATTGCAAATAAATCTCAACAGGCAATACTGCATCATGACCAAAAGTAAGTCGAAACGGAGTGGTATTAGTAGCCTCTTTAGGGGATGTTCGACATGCCCAATGAACTTGGTCCAATGTCTTGTGCCAATTTCTAGGCTTCTTTCCCACATGCTTCTTAATTAGTCCAATCACTACCTTATTGGCAGCTTCGACTTGCCCATTGGCCTGAGCATAATAAGGTGTAGAAGTCAATAACTTAAAACCTATTTCTTTGGCAAACTCCTGCATCTTTCGACCAGTAAACACTGATCCTTGATCTGTAGTGATTGTTTCAGGAATACCAAATCTATAAATAATATGATTTTGAATGAATTCAATAACATCTTCTTGACCTATATTCGCCAGTGGTATTGCTTCAATCCACTTGGTGAAATAATCAATTCCCACCAAAATATATCTTTGGTTCTTTGAAGATGCTGGTCGAATCTCTCCCACTATATCCAAAGCCCATCCTCTGAAAGGCCATGGTTTCACTATGGAATGTAACTCACTTGCAGGGATATGCTGTATGCCAGCATGAATTTGACATTCTTGGCAACCCTTAGCAAATTCTATGCAATCTTTCAGCATAGTAGGCCAATACATGCCTTGTCAAAACAACAACCATTTCATCTTCTGGCCAACTTGGTGTGCTCCACATGCCCCACTATGTACTGTCGAAAGAGCCAAATATGCCTCTGCTTCACTAAGGCATTTCAATAAGACTCCCTCAGGGGTCTTTTTAAACAGTTCATTACCCAAAAGCACATAGCTTAAAGCTTGATATTTGATTTTTCGCTTTGTCGAAGCCGTTGGATTTTGCAAATATTCAACTATAGGCTTCCTCCAGTCTTCATCTGTCAAATCATCTATAGCAAAAATTTCAAAATTTTCGCCATCTATACATCCAAGCTTAGTTGTTTCTAAGTCTGATGGGCACAATCCAACAGCCACCACTTTACCTCTTGCTTCAATTACTTCTTGAAGGTTTTCCTTCGACACCTTGTATCTAGAGGCAATTTGAGCCAAGTCATTAGCAACTTGATTCTCTATTCTAGGTATGTATTGGATGGCCACTACCTTAAATTTCTTTAATAATCTATTGGCTATCACAAAGTACATAATGAGATTTTCTTTAACACATTTATACTCCTTTGTGATTTGTTTTATAACCATTTCTGAGTCTCCCATTATTTCGACTCTAGTTGCCCCCAATTCTAACAAAATTTCAAGGCCAGCAATTAATGCTTCATATTCAGCCTCATTGTTAGAGCAAGGTCCTTCCACCTTGTATTTGAATTTTGTTGGAATTTTTTCATGAGAAATAATGTATATTCCCACTCCTGTTCCATTTTTATGACTTGATCCATCAAAGTATAACTTCCAAGATTTTAATTAAACATAATTCAAATCACTTTCATTTATGGAGTGGTCAACTATAAAGTCTCCAACTATTTGCCCTTTCACAGCTTTTAAAGATTGATATGTTAGAGAAAATTCTGTTAATGCTAATGCCCATTTGCCAATTCGACTATGTAAAATAGGCTTAGATAACATATGTTTTACGACATCAAAGTGAGAAGAAACATACACATCAACTGGCTTTATATATTGCTTTAATTTAGTACAAAAGAAATACAAGCATAAACATAACTTTTCAATCATGCTATACCTAGTTTCTGCATCATTTAAAACTTGACTAAGGTAATAAATGGCTCTTTCGACTCCATTTTCATCCTCCTGAGCTAACATGCTCCCTAGAGTTTTATCTGATGCAGCTATATACAATCTCATACTCTTGTTTCTACAAGGTGGTGAAAGAATTGGAGGGTGTCTTAGGTACTCCTTGATCTTGTCGAAGGCTTCCTGCTGTAATTGCCCCCACTCAAAACCATCTTTGTTAAAACGAAGTGTTGTACCCCAAATTTTACCCTCAGATTCTGATCATTTCATATCATTCGGAGTCAGTCTCTGTTTTCGCATTTTTTAGTAAACATCTCATTAATCATGCATTTTCTTCTTCATGTCATTTTTTATTATTTATTATTTTTGTATTTTTGGTCAGATTCTCATTTTAAATTTGTTTAGGATTTATTTAGTTTAATTTTAATTTAGTTTAACTAATTTCTTTATCATTGTTAGTTTAATTTTAATTTAATTATGGTTTAAGTTAACTTTTAAGTTTAATGTTTTTTAATTTATTTGGTTCTCATTTTATTTGTTTTATTTTGTTGAAAAAAAAATCATTTTAAAATATGTATAGTCCAATTTCTTTAATTTAGTAAATTTTAGTCTAATTCTAATTAGTTTAAATCTTATTAATCTAGTTTAATTTAATTTTAATTTTAATTTTAATTTTAGTTTCTATTTTCTTTCTGCCTTTTAAGTTTAAGTTAATTTAGTCATTTTAAGCTTTACAAAAGACAAAAAAAGAGAGCACCAACTTATTCCAAAACCAAGCATCTACACCGTACTTACTCACTGCATCATGAAAACAACCACAGCCTATGATAACCTGCAACGAGGAAAGCAACAACACAGCTCCATCCTGCTATGTTGAAAGCAACAACACACTGTTGTTATTCCAAAACCAAGGACCTGCGTACAACCACATCCTGCATTAACAAGGACACAACACAACGTTACATTTTTGAAATTCAAAAGAGAAATTTAAAGTTAAAAGGGGGGGGGGAAGGAACCACCATCGCCCATCCTCCTTGCGAAAACAAACCTCTAACCGTTACTGTAAACACACTTCAGTAAAACTTCCACCCTTCATCTCAAGAAAAAACTCTAACCTCCCTCCATTGCTAAGCTATCTACCAACATTACCTCACCACTTCTTCCACCCTCATAAATTTATATTCAGCCATTACATTTCACAAAAACCTCACGTTCTCTATGAAAACACACGGCTGAATCTCCCCGCACGGTTCAACACAAGCCAAAGCTAATACTTTTCACCTCCACTAATATCTTCATAGCCTACCTTACACTGATACATACAAAGCAAAAACGATGAAGGCTCTGTGATGTTCCTGGTGTAGTTCTACAAACTGGTTATTGATATTCGATACTCCCTTCTACCATTCCGCCAGTTTCGCAGCAGCAACGACATCATAACTCAGTTTTCGGTAACGGTTTTTGAACTTCTCTCTGCATCTTCATCATTATGTTGTGTAGTAGTAAGGATGTGTGAGTTCATATCTTCTAATGTAATAATGAGCAGTTGTATTATGTCATGTGTTTTTTTATTATTGTGTGCCAAGTAGTAACTACGTTTTAGTGTGTTTGTTTGCATTATGCGATTCGAAGTTATTCATGTTCTACTATGTGTGTTGTGGTATGCATGGAACGTGTTAGAAATATATTGCTTGCATCTAGTAAAGTGTAGAAACTTGTGTTGTCATGCACCATGGCAGTGTGTTTGTAAATGTGTGTATTGAGTTTTGTTCTTGCAAGGTGTCTAGCATGGTGCTTCTCGTGTGAAGCATATTTGGATGTTCCATGTTCAGCATATTTCTTTTACTGTCATTGAGTCTATTAGTAAATATAGGAGTATTTGGTCCGATGTAACGTAGGTGTAGTTAGATTTTCCACCGTTACCTTTTAATTAGTAATTTCTTTTTATATGTTTGTCTTAAGTTAATATATAGTTTTATATGTAAATATATACCGTTTTATATAGTTATTACTTTGTTTGATTTTCCACTGTTACAGTAATATATATATATATATATAGTCATTAAGATAAATATAGTTATAAGATTTTGTATTTTATTTTATATAGTTTTATATATAGTTTTTTTTTGGGGTTTTAGTTGTAAGATAAACATAGTTTATATATAATTATGTATATAGTTTATATTTGCTATTTTAATTAAATTAGAATTTAATTTAGTTAACTTTTTTAATTAGAATTTAATTTAATTAGATTTTAATTAGAATTTAATTTAATTAATGTTAATTAGATTTTAATTTTATTAGCTTTAGTTAGACCTTATTTATTTAGATTTTTATTTATTTTATTTAATTCTTAATTCATCTTGACATTTCCGTACTTTCGTTTTAGTTAATTCCTGATATCCATTTTGAGTTTACTCTTGTTGAACTTACTATACATATTGCTGTTTATTATACTTTACTCGAGGACTTCCTCTTTGGTTCTCTGTTGCTTACTATATTCCAAAGGAAAAGTCTCTCTATTGACTTCATGTCATAGATAGCTCAAATACCCTGTTAACCTCAAACCATTTCACAAGAGATAGCCATTAATCTCTTCTCCCTTCTGGCCTGGCCTTCCCAAGAGATAGCTATTAATCTCTTCTCCTTTAAGACGGTCCAACCTTTTACAATCCTTTCAAGAGATAGCCATTAATCTCTTTCTCCTAAACAATCAATCCTTACAAGCTTTGCTTTCAAGCTTTTCACCCTACTTTCCCTTGGAACCTTGACCACAGTCAAGAGTTCCTCACCCCCGTTGAGGGGAACTACGATTGCTCTGATTTCTCAAGTTCACCTTGAGAATACGTAGGCATAGGATTGCGAGATCCTAGCGAGCTACCTTTTTCTTTTTCCATCTTTTTCCTTTACATCCGATGCCTTCTCGGATTCCACATTTTCTTTTTACACCCTTAGACCATACTTAGTGTACATACCTTAGGTTTTTTACCTTAGCATTTTCCTTCCATAAGCAACTTTAATATAACACAAATACTAGCAAGAGGATCCTGTAGAGTACTACGGATACTTAGGGTGCTAATACCTTCCCTTTGTATAACCAACCCCCGAACCTTAGATCTCCCCCCTTTAGGTTTTTTTAACGATCTTGAACCTTTCCTTTGGATAAATCAAAGTCGGTTGTAAAAGAAAACGATGCAAGTTAATTAATAGCTTGTTATCCGATTTTCACCGCAACAGAAATGGCGACTTCACTGGGGACAATTCTCCCTAAGAGGGTTAAGCCTATCTTGTTTGTATTTGTGTTATTTATATGTTTGCTTGCTTGTACATTTGTATATTTATATATGTATATATATACCTGTTGTGCTTGGGTTTTCTGTGTGCAGGGTTGTTACTTTGAGTGGTGAGATAAGTCCTAACCCGGACTTGAGCGCACTTATTATAGGACGATGGTATATTCAAGGGGGCTTTGAAGGAGTCGATTCCTGAAAAAGTTAACTTGAGACACCATCACTCAGCTTAGGCCTTCTTGAGAGTTTAGTCATGTTGAACGATCCTTTTCGTGAAAACGTGCTACTCTCAATGAATGTGCCATTGAGGCTGAGAACCGTAGTTTCCAAACCCCACTTAAGCCATTTAGATGTAGTGCGGTGACCATGATGGAGTCTATTTCTGAATTGGTTGTCACGCGATACTACACTCAGACGAGATCCTCTTGAGAATTTTATTGATTACCAAGTCATCTGGGAAGTCGATAAAATTCGAAAGATGGGTTGTCGACTCTGGGAACTTCTTAGAACCCTGTTTTACAGATAAAAGAACCATAGTACACACCTTGTGGTTGGTTCTTTACCCAGACTCCATGCTGTGATCTCGAACCCTTGATCCTGTTGCATGTGTTTTGCATCCTGTTTGCATTGCATTGCATATCATTTGCATCTTTGCATGATTCATTGCATGTGTTTGTTTGTCCAGCGACTCATTGTCTCTATCTTCCAGTGTTTGTCTGTGAGTCGACAAGTTGATTCCTCGACACCGATACCAGACTAGAGCTAATTACAGACGCAAGATGTCAGAGCAAGAGATACACAATGTTGAGGTCCGAATGGAGATCGATGAACTTAAGTCGAGTATGACTAAACTCACTGAGATGCTTCAAGTTTTACTTGCTAGAGGAGAACCTCCCCAAAGGACAGTCATCCAGGAAGTTTCAAGTGCTGATCCTCCACCAGTTCAAGTGCCACCTTCAACTTGGCCGGAGTTTGGTTTGCCACACAACTATTCTCCACCTCTTGCATCTAATGCTATGATTGGTCAAGCTGCTAGACCAGTGTTTCAAGCTCCTGTTTTTACCGAGCCTCAACCTATAGTTCAAACTACTCGAGCTCCTTTTGAGAATCCCCTCTATGAATACAATGCTTCCAGTGCTCAAGGTGAGGACCATGAGGACTTTGTTGAACCCGAAGTTGTCCGAGAGCAGTTTCAAAGCATAGAAAGAAGACTTAAAGCCGTTGAGGGTACTGATTTCTTTAATGTAGATGCAGAAAACCTGTGCTTAGTGTCTGACCTTGTTATACCTCCTAAGTTTACAACTCCAGATTTTGTGAAGTACAAGGGTCACTCTTGCCCAAGAGCTCATGTGGTCATGTATCTCTGTAGGATGACTGCTCATGCCAAGGACCAGAAATTGCTAATCCATTGTTTTCAAGACAGCTTGAGCGGAGCATCGCTCAAATGGTACATGGGTCTTGAGCAAAACTCTATCCACAGCTTCCAAGATCTCACCAACGCCTTCATGAAGCAATACAAGTATAACCTTGACATGGCTCCTGATCGCCGTCAACTGCAAAACATGTCTCAGAATGATAAAGAGTCTTTCAAGGAGTATGCTCAGCGCTGGAGAGAGTTGGCTTCCCAAGTGGAACCTCCCCTGGCTGAGAAGGAATTAACTGGAATGTTTATGGATACCTTGTCCCCGTTCTATTGGGAGAAAATGGTTGGAAGTGTGTCCTCTAATTTCACTGATTTGGTTACTATTGGCCAGAGGCTCGAGGAAGGTCTTAAGAAAGGAAAAATATCCAAGGCTGCTGAATCTTCCAATGCTGTAAAGAAATCCTTTGGGAACTTTCAGAAGAAGAAGGAAGAACAGACTAATGCTGTAATGTTTGAAGTAAGAAGGCCTCGTCCTCAACCTCGGTATGCTGTTCACCCTACTATTGCTGCTGTTACTCCCGTGGTTACTGCTCCACAACCAGCTCACGCTCCTCAACGTTCATTTGTTGGACAAACTCAGTATCGTAATAATCATTTTGACCCTATTCCCATGACATACACTAAGCTTTATCCCGGTCTGGTTGAGCAAGGTTTGATTACCACAAGGCCTTTGCCTCCTCCTCCAAATCCTCTTCCAGTCGGCTACAGGGCTGATCTCCATTGCGAATACCATCAAGGTGGTGCAGGTCATGACTTGGAAAATTGCTTTGCATTGAAGGCTAGAGTACAAGAGCTGATGAGGAACAAAATCCTCTCCTTTAAGGACAATCCCAATGTTCAGAACAATCCTCTGCCAGGGCACGCCAAGTGAAGCTTCAGTCGACTTCAGCAGATTATCCCCCTAAAAGCCAGTGTTTCAGACAGGACAACTCATCCTTGTGTTGATTAGTCACTAGGCCTTGTTTCTTATTGTTTGCATTTTCCTTATTTTGTAATAGCTGTTTGCTTTCAAATTACGTTTGTACCTTCAAGTTTAATGAAATGAGCATTGCAATTTTTTATTCAATTCATTTGTGTTTGCTATTTACTTCTTAATGCTTTCTCTTTCAATAAAATAAAAAAAATTCTCTTTTCCACTTTCTTTTTTATTATGCAAAGATTGCAGGGAGGATGATGAAAACGTTATACCCATAATTGTTGTTGGTATGCTTTCAAATCAAAACTTTGTTGACGATGTAAGGCATTGTTTCGACCCCAAACACTGGAGACATAAGGAAGATAACCCCTCTTTAACCCTTTCGAGCCTTGAAGTAGGAGTTTCTTTTCTTTACAAATAAAAACCCGCAATTTTAACCTGGGGCAGGGTAGTTCTCGGTTAACTTGATTGTGCATTCAATTACAAGAGCTTCATGCAAGACGCCTTTTAACAAAAGGTTGCATTCACAATTTTCCTTCGCACACAGCAAGCAAGTGTCGAAGATGTCCTACAAATTCAAATGCCGATGATGGTTCACTGTAATCATTAAGCAAGGCAGTCACTAAAAAAGGAGAGAGTAAAAAAAAAAAAAAAAAAAAAAAAAAAAAAAAAAGAAGATTCAAAATAAGAGCCCACTAAGTCAAAACCTATGAAGGAGACTTAGGCAAAATTGGGGCATCCCGCTGACTGTAAGCTCAAATAACACAGTTCAGGCAAAAGTTAGGGATAACAAAAAAAGAATCAATCAAGAAATTACCAAAATCCTCAAAGACAAAACGAGTTGACTAAGGTCCTCATCAAAAACAACCAAAAGTTATAAGAAAGCAGTGACTGCCATCTCAAGTCCTTTAAACTTTTGAACCATCATCATTGTTATCATCAGGGCAATTTCCAACATGTGGAAACCTGAGTGTATAGTTCGAGTTAACTGAGCATAGGACTGAAGTTCATCACGTAGATTGGGTGGGTCACAAGTAAACTTCGAGCCTTTATCCTTTGTTTCATAAACCGTGAACCAGACCACGTTATAACCCTCAAAAGACCTAATTGAAGCAAGGTTATTTTGAAAGCATACTACAGCAAGATTGCGTAACCTGACTCCAAAAGATCTTTGCGGATCATCTGTTTTGGCATCACGCCTTGTGCCTTACCTTCCACTTTTAAATGTCTTGAACCCCTGTGTTCTGACTAATGACTCATATACTTTGCTTCTTTAAAAAAAATAATAATTGATTTCAAAAGTTGCATGAACTTTGCATTTACCATATTTGAACAAATACTTTTGTTTGCAAACTAGCTTTCTTCTCAAGGAATTTTCAAACATTTGAGAAACTTGGTCAGTGATCCAATCAGGGGCAAGTTCCTTCCATATCCTGTGGAGAATCAGTTCAAGATTTGTGGTTTAATGGCGACTCCTCAGAATTGGTTTATACAGAAGATTTTTCAAGACTCAGGCTGGGGCAAGCTTTCCCAGTGTACAGTAGAACAATCGTCTTTCAAGACTCAATCTGGGGCAAGCTTTCCAGGAGCACCATGAAATGGTCATTTTCAGACTCACACTAACTGAAGCAATGATCAGCTCATCTACAATGATCAGCTAGTCTGGGGTAGTTTACTTAAAGGATCCCCAAGCAGCTCTCCATCCTTCCTACAAGGATCATCATTTGATACAGTTTAATAGTGTGGTCGGGATGCGTCCAGCGGTAGCATCTCTAGTCCCCAAGCAGAATGACAGTGATCTCCGTGTTGAGGAATCAGCCTTCCAGTCTTGTCTTCTCCCCAAAAGAGTCGAGCTGTGTCGTCAGCATCTGGACCTGCATTTGCATTTGATCTTATATCATCTGCATAATTCATATACATATGCATAGCATGAGTGTTTCATCCTCATTTGCATTTCTCCCGAGGTCGTGTTGTTATCCATGTCTTACCTTGTGGTCAAAGTCCAACTTACTTGGCGCCTACCAAACACTACTTGTCCATTCCATTCCAGTGCTATTCCTGGATTTTTACATTCTTCTACTCCAGTACCATTCTTGTTTGTCTCTTTCTGATAATTTTCAGATCGAATCTTTATTCACTTTCATCTAAAACTTTGATTAGATATTGTGATTGTGCCTTTCATTCAAAACCTTGATTGGATGTTTGGTTTTCTCTCTTTCTGATAATTTTCAGATCGAGTCTTTGTTCACATTCGTCTAAAACCTTGATTAGATGTTGTGATTGTACCTTTCATTCAAAGCTATTATTGGATGTCTGGTTTCTTTACTTTGTTCACTTTCATCTAAAACCTTGATTAGATATTGTGATTGTGCCTTTCATTCAAAACCTTGATTGGATGTTTGGTTTTCTCTCTTTCTGATAATTTTCAGATCGAGTCTTTGTTCACATTCGTCTAAAACCTTGATTAGATGTTGTGATTGTACCTTTCATTCAAAGCTATTATTGGATGTCTGGTTTCTTTACTTTGTTCACTTTCATCTAAAACCTTGATTAGATGTTGTGTTTGTGCCTTTCATTCAAAACCTTGATTGGATGTTTGGTTTCTCTCTTTCTGATGCCTTTCCAGATCGAGTCTTTATTCACTTTCATCTAAAACCTTGATTAGATGTTGTGATTGTGCCTCTCATTCAAAACCTTGATTGGATGTTTGGTTTGTCTCTTTCTGATAATTTTCAGATCGAATCTTTATTCACTTTCATCTAAAACTTTGATTAGATATTGTGATTGTGCCTTTCATTCAAAACCTTGATTGGATGTTTGGTTTTCTCTCTTTCTGATGCCTTTCCAGACCGAGTCTTTATTCACTTTCATCTAAAACCTTGATTAGATGTTGTGATTGTGCCTCTCATTCAAAACCTTGATTGGATGTTTGGTTTGTCTCTTTCTGATAATTTTCAGATCGAATCTTGTTCACTTTATCTAAAGCCGTTATTAGATATTGTGATTTGTACCTTTCATTCAAAGCCGTTATTGGATGACTGGTTTCTTTTGCCATCTGATGTTTTTCCGGAGGTTTCTTTCCCTGTCTTTTCTGGTTTTTCTTGAAGATCCCGTTTGAACTCTTCAGTATAAGAAATTCCAGAAAATCTTTTGTTGGTGTCTATCCTTTATTCCAAATTGATCCCCAGTAGAGATCATGTCTTCTTTCTGGTTTCACGCTCAGTAAAGAGTGTACTTTCATTTCCCCAGTGTCAGCCGGTCACGCTTGAACCAGTTGTTCTATCACTTTAGTCTTCCCCAGTTTTGTTTCAGCTTCCCCATTGTTGTTGTCATCCCCAGTGAGTGATTGCTCATTGTGTGGACTTTGGCCCCGTCTGCTTTTGTCTTCGTCTGCATTTTGCATTTACCATTCTATCATTTCCATCATACTATAAGTCCATGGCATGTCTGCATTTGCATGTCTGTTAGCTGTTCTTAGCATCTGCATTCCATCTAAGGGCAAAATTTTCGGTTTGCTATATTTAAATACCTTTCACCTTGATCTCCCGAGGATTATCATCAATCATGTCATCCGGTGAAGTTATTTAAATAGGGGCAACTGTTGTACCCCAAATTTTACCCTCAGATTCTGATCATTTCATATCATTCGGAGTCAGTCTCTGTTTTCGCATTTTTTAGTAAACATCTCATTAATCATGCATTTTCTTCTTCATGTCATTTTTTATTATTTATTATTTTTGTATTTTTGGTCAGATTCTCATTTTAAATTTGTTTAGGATTTATTTAGTTTAATTTTAATTTAGTTTAACTAATTTCTTTATCATTGTTAGTTTAATTTTAATTTAATTATGGTTTAAGTTAACTTTTAAGTTTAATGTTTTTTAATTTATTTGGTTCTCATTTTATTTGTTTTATTTTGTTGAAAAAAAAATCATTTTAAAATATGTATAGTCCAATTTCTTTAATTTAGTAAATTTTAGTCTAATTCTAATTAGTTTAAATCTTATTAATCTAGTTTAATTTAATTTTAATTTTAATTTTAATTTTAGTTTCTATTTTCTTTCTGGCTTTTAAGTTTAAGTTAATTTAGTCATTTTTTTAAGCTTTACAAAAGACAAAAAAAGAGAGCACCAACTTATTCCAAAACCAAGCATCTACACCGTACTTACTCACTGCATCATGAAAACAACCACAGCCTATGATAACCTGCAACGAGGAAAGCAACAACACAGCTCCATCCTGCTATGTTGAAAGCAACAACACACTGTTGTTATTCCAAAACCAAGGACCTGCGTACAACCACAACCTGCATTAACAAGGACACAACACAACGTTACATTTTTGAAATTCAAAAGAGAAATTTAAAGTTAAAAGGGGGGGGGGGGGGGGGGGGGAAGGAACCACCATCGCCCATCCTCCTTGCGAAAACAAACCTCTAACCGTTACTGTAAACACACTTCAGTAAAACTTCCACCCTTCATCTCAAGAAAAAACTCTAACCTCCCTCCATTGCTAAGCTATCTACCAACATTACCTCACCACTTCTTCCACCCTCATAAATTTATATTCAGCCATTACATTTCACAAAAACCTCACTTTCTCTATGAAAACACACGGCTGAATCTCCCCGCACGGTTCAACACAAGCCAAAGCTAATACTTTTCACCTCCACTAATATCTTCATAGCCTACCTTACACTGATACATACAAAGCAAAAACGATGAAGGCTCTGTGATGTTCCTGGTGTAGTTCTACAAACTGGTTATTGATATTCGATACTCCCTTCTACCATTCCGCCAGTTTCGCAGCAGCAACGACATCATAACTCAGTTTTCGGTAACGGTTTTTGAACTTCTCTCTGCATCTTCATCATTATGTTGTGTAGTAGTAAGGATGTGTGAGTTCATATCTTCTAATGTAATAATGAGCAGTTGTATTATGTCATGTGTTTTATTATTATTGTGTGCCAAGTAGTAACTACGTTTTAGTGTGTTTGTTTGCATTATGCGATTCGAAGTTATTCATGTTCTACTATGTGTGTTGTGGTATGCATGGAACGTGTTAGAAATATATTGCTTGCATCTAGTAAAGTGTAGAAACTTGTGTTGTCATGCACCATGGCAGTGTGTTTGTAAATGTGTGTATTGAGTTTTGTTCTTGCAAGGTGTCTAGCATGGTGCTTCTCGTGTGAAGCATATTTGGATGTTCCATGTTCAGCATATTTCTTTTACTGTCATTGAGTCTATTAGTAAATATAGGAGTATTTGGTCCGATGTAACGTAGGTGTAGTTAGATTTTCCACCGTTACCTTTTAATTAGTAATTTCTTTTTATATGTTTGTCTTAAGTTAATATATAGTTTTATATGTAAATATATACCGTTTTATATAGTTATTACTTTGTTTGATTTTCCACTGTTACAGTAATATATATATATATATATATATAGTCATTAAGATAAATATAGTTATAAGATTTTGTATTTTATTTTATATAGTTTTATATATAGTTTTTTTTTGGGGTTTTAGTTGTAAGATAAACATAGTTTATATATAATTATGTATATAGTTTATATTTGCTATTTTAATTAAATTAGAATTTAATTTAGTTAACTTTTTTAATTAGAATTTAATTTAATTAGATTTTAATTAGAATTTAATTTAATTAATGTTAATTAGATTTTAATTTTATTAGCTTTAGTTAGACCTTATTTATTTAGATTTTTATTTATTTTATTTAATTCTTAATTCATCTTGACATTTCCGTACTTTCGTTTTAGTTAATTCCTGATATCCATTTTGAGTTTACTCTTGTTGAACTTACTATACATATTGCTGTTTATTATACTTTACTCGAGGACTTCCTCTTTGGTTCTCTGTTGCTTACTATATTCCAAAGGAAAAGTCTCTCTATTGACTTCATGTCATAGATAGCTCAAATACCCTGTTAACCTCAAACCATTTCACAAGAGATAGCCATTAATCTCTTCTCCCTTCTGACCTGGCCTTCCCAAGAGATAGCTATTAATCTCTTCTCCTTTAAGACGGTCCAACCTTTTACAATCCTTTCAAGAGATAGCCATTAATCTCTTTCTCCTAAACAATCAATCCTTACAAGCTTTGCTTTCAAGCTTTTCACCCTACTTTCCCTTGGAACCTTGACCACAGTCAAGAGTTCCTCACCCCCGTTGAGGGGAACTACGATTGCTCTGATTTCTCAAGTTCACCTTGAGAATACGTAGGCATAGGATTGCGAGATCCTAGCGAGCTACCTTTTTCTTTTTCCATCTTTTTCCTTTACATCCGATGCCTTCTCGGATTCCACATTTTCTTTTTACACCCTTAGACCATACTTAGTGTACATACCTTAGGTTTTTTACCTTAGCATTTTCCTTCCATAAGCAACTTTAATATAACACAAATACTAGCAAGAGGTTCCTGTAGAGTACTACGGATACTTAGGGTGCTAATATCTTCCCTTTGTATAACCAACCCCCGAACCTTAGATCTCCCCCCTTTAGGTTTTTTTAACGATCTTGAACCTTTCCTTTGGATAAATCAAAGTCGGTTGTAAAAGAAAACGATGCAAGTTAATTAATAGCTTGTTATCCGATTTTCACCGCAACACGAAGCAATGGCGAAAAGGCTTGTGTTTTACCACTCAGGTTGGATATAAACCTTCTTAAGAAGTTGATCTTGCCCAGCAACGACTGCAACTCCTTTTTAGTTGATGGCGCTTTCGCCTCCCTTATGGCTTTGGTTTTATTCTGATTTATTTCGATCCCTTTCTTGTGGACCACAAAGCCTAGGAAATCCCCTGCCTGCACACAAAAAGCACATTTGAGAGGATTCATTTTAAGACCATATTTTCTCATCCTTTCAAAGGACTGTCGAAGATGGTCAATGTGACTCTTTCCAGAAATAGATTTTATCACAATATCATCAATGTAAATTTGCATGAATGTGTCTATAAAATCATGGAAGATTGAATTCATCGCCCTTTGATAAGTGGCACCAGCATTTTTGAGACCAAAAGGCATCACTACCCATTCATAGGTGCCTAAGGCTCCAGGGCATCTAAAAGCAGTTTTATGAACATCTTCCTCAGCAATGAATATTTGGTTGTAGCCAGAATATCCATCTAGCATACTAAGATATTCATGTCCTGCTGCAGAATCTATTAACATTTCTGCTACTGGCATTGAATATTCATCTTTAGGAGTTGCAGAGTTTAAATCTCTAAAATCAATGCAAACTCTCAAAGACCCATTATTTTTAATAACAGGTACTATATTAGCCAACCATTCGACATACCTTGCCGTGCGAATGAATTTGCAACGAAGCAGGCTTTCGACTTCCTCTTTGATCTTTGACAATATCTCTGGTGCAAACCGTCTTGGATTTTGCTTGACTGGTTTTTTTCCAAGTGTCATAGGTAACCTGTGTTTGACCAACTCCCTGCTCAAACCAGGCATCTCATCATAATCCCAGGCGAAGCAGTCCTTGAATTCTTTCAACAACTGAACCACTTCAACCTTCAACTGGGGATCAAGGTTGGCACTGATGTAGGTAGGCCTTTTGGTTGTCCCCTCACTGAGGTCAACTTCTTCTAAAGGATCTTGCGCTAGCATTTTGATATTATTCGCCAGCGGATCCTTCTCAAATCCCAAAGGCTCATCTTCATAGATGGCGTCGAGCCTCTGGCTTTGCTCTCCAGTTTCAACCTTATCTGGAGGTTTTGGGTCGAAGTCCTTACCAGGACCTTCTTGATAAAATTCAGAAATGGCTTCGCCAGCCATATAGTCATTGGCTGCTTCCAAAGCCGCTTGTAGTTTTGTTTCAGCCACATAGGCCAAATTTCTTTTTAAAGCCTCGAACTCAGTCATGATCACTGAATTCATCTCCCCATCCTGTGGGCTCTATTGGAGGTGAGCCTAAGCATGGCAACCTTCCTCCTGGTACTTCCCTGTCCCATCTGAAACCTTCGACAGGGTGTAAATACAATGAATAAAACGCCTCTTCATCAGGCGTAAACTCAAAGTCAGCTGGAGGACATGGAGCAATGTTCGTCAAATGTTTCTCAAACTGTCTACTATCCACATGATTAATAGGCACCTTAAAGTACCCCTGATCAGCTTCAATATTTTCCACTATCCCATCTGGTCTTAAAATGGTGATTCTTTGATGCATAGATGAAGGTACAGCACCTATTCCATGAATCCACTCCCTACCCAAAAGTAGGTTGTAGTTAGCTTTCGTCTCAACGACCATAAACACTGTTGGTCTGGTAATGGTTCCCACAGTAAGATCCACTTGAATCACTCCTAGAGTGGAACCAACTTTTCCTTCATAGTTCGACAGAACCATGTTGTGGGGTTTAGTATCAGTCTCAAACTTCCTAATCTTGCTCAGCAAAAATCTTGGTATTAAATTGACAGTTGCACCACAATCCACCGGGATTTTGTTAACAGGAACATTTTCTACTTTGCCAGTAATGTAGAGAGGCTTCAGATGACCCTTCATTGCCTCCGTGGGGCGTTCAAAGAAAGCATTATGTTCTTCGACGCACCCATTGTTCATGATGTAATAACACACAGGCTTGTGTGCCAACATTTCTAATTCAGCAGTTTGATCCAAGTCTTCAACCTCTGAAACTTGTCCAAATTCTTTTGGCATTACTGATACCACATTCACAAGAATATCTAGAGAAGCTGCTGACTCATTGTCGAAATTATCAGTCATATTCTCATCATCTTCAACTTTCTTCTCTGGCTGAACATTGAACAACTTTTGCCTTATGGGCATCTTCTCAATTGTCCCAGCTTGATGATCAATATTGGTACTTGACTCTCCTTGCACCTGAGCCTCCCTGATAGCCTTTCGCCTACGTTTCTCTCTTCGCCATTGTGATCTAGACATGGGATTTTTACCCTTGTAATTTTGAGAAATGTATGCTGACTTATTGGTGGTATGGTTCTCTTTTCTATACTCAAATAAAGAACCTCTTTCCGCATCAAATTTCTCCCACTTCTTCTTCTGTCCTCTTCCTTTGATAGGCTTGATCCAACTACCTGTTGGCACATTCGCATCTGGTTTGAATGTACCTGGCCTAACTCCTGGTACTTGGTTTTTCAATCCTGTCGAAAGTCGCCTATGGTCGAAACCTCTGGGACCTTTATTTACCTTCTGCCCCCAGCTTCCACCAGCTTTTTTGACACCTTCTAACTTGTGGGCAGCTTTCTCGTCAAAAATGGCGCTGCATCTAGGACATAGCATTACTCCAGAACCTTTCTTCTGGCAACGGTGCAGAAAATCCACAATTGTCTCCTCTTGCTTAGGATAAGCTATTTTGTTGCGCTCTTCTTGTTCATCTGCCTTACCCACTTGTTCAGCTTTTTGATCTATAATTTCGACCATATTGACATCAATTCTGTCCTTTAGGCGCATCTTGGAGAAATGAGCTTTAAGACTTTCAGTAGTCTTCGCCAGACAACCACCACTTGCTACTGCTTTTACAGCTTTTTGGGAAGCTTCTTGCCAAGCAGTCTTTTCAGCTTCGACCATTTCCTCAGCATTGACTCTTTCAACATCAGGAGATGTCTTGAAGAATTATTCAGCAGCCATACATATCCAGTTTTCTACCAAACAACCATCCATGTCTATCATCTCTCCTACCAACAGCATGTCATCTTCCAACTCTTTAACAACTTGGACTTTGGGGGCATTTCTGCCCATAGCCTCATTGGTACTGATGCTATCTGAGCTAGAATTAGATTCTTCAACCAATTCAACCATGTTAATGCCTTCAGTGGCACTTATCTTCAATCCACTCACTGCCAAATCCAAAACCTTGGCAGCATTATCCATTTCAACAAACTTATCAGCAGTTTCTTTGGTCACCAACATTAGACTGGTACCATCAACATTCAGGCCATTTACAGCCTTACTAAAACCTTCAGTTACCACAGGATTGGTGGCGAAGTCCTCCGTGACTTCCACCATGTTGACTGACTCATCAAATCCCTCTGTGGCTTCGACCATCTGAACCTCGTGAGGCTCTGTGTAGTTAGCCTCTGCAACTTGCAATGGGTCAGAGTCAATTTTCATCTGGGCTTTGCCTTTGTCACCAAACTTCAGCCTTCCTTCTTGAATAGCATTTTGCACCAAATCCCTGAAAAGAAAACATTGAGAAGTTTTATGACCCAAAAAGTTATGGTACTTACAAAAACCTCTTTTCTTTCTTTGTTCTAAAGGTGGCATCTTAGCACCAGCAGGCACTATCATTTGCCCATCTTTAACTAACAAATCAAAAATTTCGTCACATTTAGTGACGTCGAAAGTGTGTGTTTTCTTAGGAAATTTTTTGTTAGATTCGACAGGATTTTTTCCTTCTGAAGGAGCTAATAATTTGCAGGCATAAGGTGGACCTTGCTTTAACTCAGCAACGTCAACCTCATTTCCGTCAAAATAAGATATTTCATCATACAGATTCTCCACATCTTCATTACATTCGACAAAGGCTACTTTTTTACCGCTGCTGAATTTAGCCTTTTCTTCTTTCAGCCTTTCTAGTTGTCGAACCCTATCAGCCAACTGGGCCATATCTCTAAGATATTGGGTATCTAATTTCTTCCTAATGGAATAATCAAGACCCCCAGCAACCATTTCGACCAACTCATGTTCTGGCACTTGTGTAAAGCACCTGGCTTTGAGAAGTCGAAACCTATTCAGGTAATCATCAATCGGCTCAGTAACTTTACGTTTGATGCTAGCCAATTCTTTCAAACTAATCTTAGTTTGCCCATGTAGAACTGTTCATGAAACAAACGCTCTAGTTGGGTCCAATTGTATATGGAATTTGGAGGCAAAGTGGTGAACCATGTGAAGGCATTCTTGGTAAGGGAACTTGGGAAGTATTTGATTATGAGCCTTTCGTCAGCTGCAATTTCGTCCGCTTCAATCAAATATCTAGCCATATGTTCGACGGTAGATTCAGTAGTATCTCCTGAAAACTTGCTGAACTTTGGAACCTTCGTCCTAGGGGTAATTCAGCTTGGAGAATATAATCCACTATAGGCGAAGTATAATTTGGCCTTGTGAAGCCAAGATTCACACCATTTCTGGTCATTATCCTTTCAACCATGGCTGCAAGATTATTTTTCCTCTTCTTGATTTTGGTGTCGAACCTGTCTAAGTAGTTGATCAGCATTTTGGTTCCTGTTCACCATCACTACTGGCTCTTCCTCCATCTGGATTGGCATCTGGTTTCTTAGTGGTTCGACTCTAAAATGATCAATCATCTCTTGATCTTCCAAATTCATTTCATGTACATGACGTGGATGACGTCTTGGGACATCTTCGACAATAGTTGCTCTTCGATCCACCGCTGGTACTCCCATGAAATCAGCCATGCGTGCCAATTGTGCAGCCAATTGTTGGTTAGTTTGAGTTGTATTCTGAATCAAGGGTTGAAAAACTTCTCCCATTGTCTGAGACAATGTATGCACCATTTGCATGTTACTTTCATCCATCTGCTGTCTCAAACAATTTATGGATGTATTTGTAAGACTAGGCGCTTGAACAGAGTAACCAACACCTATACTCTAGTTGTTTTGAACTCCTGATCCCGATCCTTGTAATGGCGAAGACAATACACTCTCTGAAAATACAGGTGGAGCATTCTGCAGATTTTGCATCATTGATGTAGGCATACCATAGGGTTGACTCCTTGACCCTAGATGTGGAAAACCTGGATGAGGAACATACCGGTACATTGAATTTCCTCTTGGGGGTGTGTTGGTGAATTAGGACTTTGTGGTCCTATGTATTCTAGCATAGGTTAAGTATATGATTTTGTGAACGTTGATCCTGGTTCAGACACTACTAATGAAGATGATGTCTGTCCTCCTGTCGAAGGCACTGGTGATGATGTGCTTTGAGACCCCATACTGCTACTTGACTGAGGGTTTGAAAGACTCCCTTGAGGATCAACTTGTTGGTTGGCATTAGTTGCCATTCTCTTAGTGTATCTTCTCTTTGGTATTCCTTCGTCTGTTGTGGCTAACTTCCCACTTCTCAATAACATACAACGAAAGTACTTCTTCACCAAGAAAGATAACGTTAACACAAAGTATAAAACTTAGCACTGGGTCCCACTGGGCGTGCCAATTTGTTTACTGTGAATTTTGGTAAACAACCTCTGGTCTATCAATTTTAAATAAAACTGACTAACCTGCAGGATCGACCACACAAATCCTAGGACATGTGCTAAATTTAAGGGAAAATGTAACTGACAATGATAAACGCAAGAAATGTAAATTGAACTCCACGTTCGACAGTAAAAGAAAACTACATGAACTCCACGTTCGACTACTTGCAACTAAAGTAAAAGGCTTGAAAATGTAAAGGGCTGTAAATAAATGATGCAGAATTTAAAGGTGTCGAAGGTAAAAGACACAAAGGTAAATGACTTTGAAAAATAGAAGTGCAGGAAGATAAATGACTGTCGAAAGTAAACAACAAGAAATGTAAAAGTGCTTGAACTCCACGTTCTTGAATGTAAAAAGTGCAGAAAGAGTAAATGACTGTCGAAAGTAAAGGGCAAGAAAATAAATGACTTTGAAGGTAAATGCAGTAATGTAAAAGCTTTTGAAAATAAAATGCAATGAACTCTACGTTCTTGAAAATAAAGACTGAAATGTAAAGGAGCTGTCGAAAGATAAATGACTTTGAAATTAAAAGACTTTGAAGATAAAAGACAAGAAATAAAGATGAACTCCACGTTCTTGAAAATAAAGATTTTAAAGGTAAATGCTTGAATATAAAGGTGCAGTCGAAAGTAAATGCAGGAAGTTTAAATGAAAGTTTGAAAACAAGACTTTAAGTAAACTTGACATGAAAAGTAAAATTCAAGAAAACGTAAAGTGCCGAAACATAAACATGATGAAGATAACTTGCATTGATGAAAGAAAGTGGTGTTACATTACGTACATTCTCACGAACTCGTTTCTCTACACGCGGGTACTTTGAGTTTCTTTGAGTAACTTGTACAAAAATATGAACACCCCTATTACATAGAACTAACTCCTATTTATAGTGCAAAGAAATAACTACTAAGTGGTGGTTATTGCTTCAAACGTGTCCCTTTGGCGCCTTCTCCTTGGCTTCAACTGTTCCCATGTTCACAACTGCTCCTATTTGAATTTCAAACATTGGAAATTCCCTCCAGCCTTAGTATAACAGCTGCAGCGCGTGTTTCAATATCCCCATGGTTGAAACCTTTCCCAACACTTAGCCATTTTTTGAGGTTCCTAAAACCTCTATTCGACTCAGGCTTCACCAAAATTGGGTCGAAGCCTTCTTTACATTAAAAATAATTTTTTAACTTCAAATAGCTTTGATTTTCCTAGCGTCGAAAATGAGGGTTAACATATGTGACTTTTGGTTTCCGTAATGAATGTGCATGATTCTTTTGTTTTGCATTCTTGATGTGATGATCATGTTGCATAATCTTGTGTGCTACTGTGATTGCTTGTTCTTGATGTTTGCATTGCTGAATGTATGGTTCATGTTCATGTTTGCTTTCTATTCCATGATTGTGTGTTCGTTTCAAACGATCAAGTGTTGATTTCGTGAATTGTCCATGTGTTTTTTCGGAGAATGTTCAAGTATGCAATGTCTTTGATTTGTTCATGCCTAATTGCTTGGTGCTTAATTGTACGTCCACATGTATCAAGTGTTCTTGCTTGATGATTATGCTTGTTTTCAAGTCATGTGTTTCCGTTTAAATGTGAAGGCATGTTGGCGTGTGTTTCTTTTGATACATGATTGTGCTTGGATATATGACATGTTCATCATTGATTGATCAACCTTGAATGCATACTTGATATTGTGTTGTTACATGATTGTGCATGATTGATGCCTTTCCATATGCATTTGTCTTAATGTATTGTCTGTTGCCTGAGCCTTTTACACCTGATGTTTTGAGGTTTCACATGCTGTTGATTGTGCATCCATGCTGCCTGCTGCCCTTATACACCTGTTTCTTCCTGAAAACATGTGCTATTGAAAGCTGTCTTACTTGTATGCTGGGTTTTATTGTTGTGTTGGTGTTGGAGCGCTGTTGTAGATGCTGTTTTTTTAGCTTGTTTCTCTCGTTTTTTGGTTTGTTTTTGCATGTTCCCTTAGGATTCCCTAGTCCAACTTAATTTTTGATTAAGCTTGGAGTAGGATAGACATTAGGAGTTAATCTATGCATGATAACAATTAGGATAGTCCCTTTCAAACTTTAACCTTAGGTCTATCTCTTTGCATGCTAACATTAGGTAGAGTTCCCTTCTATCTCAACTTTAGGACCATTGTGCATGGCAACATTAGGATCTAGTTTTCCCTAGTTGTTTTCTTTTCAACCTTTGAGTCTTTTCTCTTCTCATCTCAAAAAAAAATCTAAACACTTAATAAATACAACGAGTATTGTGCGCCACGAGCCTTAAGTACATGGGAAATAGAGAGTGAGGGGTCTCCCTTCACTTTTCTAAAGTGTTTAGCATACGTCCAGTTTAGGGGCGACAATACGACGCATTCGCTCATATGTCAGAGACTTTAGTGCAATATGAATTCCAAACTAACTTAAATCACTTATGTCTAAAAAACACAAACCGGATGCAAATCTTTTGTCCTTCGGGATGGGTCTCAAATCATTTTCAGAAGAGAGCACGTTATTTCCTTTCTATCGCAAACAGGCGTCGACCCTAACTGTTGGAACACGAACTTAACGTCGCTCATAAAAAATACTTAACCAATCTGTGGTTTCGTAGGTCGAACTATGACTGCTATGACTTCCTCTCTCTCATTCGATTAAGGATACGTAGGCACAAGACGACAATGTCTTGGCGAGCAACCTCCCCCCATCCACCCGTAGTCCTCCGAACTACGTTGACTCTGAATTTCACATTGCACGAGGGAATACGTAGGCCTAGGACGGCGAAGTCCTATCGAGTCTCCTTTTGTTTTCCGTTTCCATTTAGCAGTAGGTTTTAGATGACACACCTTTTGATTAGACAACAAGCGCGGATCCCGTTGAGTACAACGGACTCGAGGGGGTGCTAATACCTTCCCCTTGTGTAACCGACTCCCGAACCAAGACTATGGTTGTGATGACCATGTCTTTCCCTTTTTGAGGTTTCTTAGATCGTTTCCTTTCCCCCCGTCAGGATAAATAACATTCGGTGGCGAGTCTTCTATTTTTTCCGCCGGTTGTTTTTCGCAGTTGCGACAACAATGCATTATGTTCTCTTTACCTGCACCTAATCCATGGCTTCGAATGGGATAGGGAAGTAGTAGGTGAGGAAGATTTCAGATTTGGAACATAAGCAATCCAACCAACGGGTTGGGGAAGTGAATTTGATGATGACGACTGAGTCAAAGACATTAGAGAGGATTTCGGTTTACATAGCCGAAAACAAGTTAAAAGCGCCCTTAGAGGCTGAAGTGAAGTACATGCCTGTCGAAGCCAAAAAGAATGAAAAGCACTTCGAAGGTCCTGGTAAGGACTTCGATCCAGAACCACTGGATAAGGATCAACATGAAGTGTAAGGCCAGAGGCTTGACGCCATCTATGATGATGAGCCTTTGGGCTTCGAAAAGGATCTGCTGGCAAACAACATAAAGATGCTAGCACAAGATCCTCTAGAAGAGATCGACTTGGGAGAAGGGGCAATAAAAAGGCCAACATACATTAGCGCCAACATTAGTTCACAACTCAGAGTCGAAGTAATCCAACTATTTAAGGAGTTCAAAGACTGCTTCGCGTGGGATTACAACGAGATGCCTGGCTTAAGCAGAGATCTGGTTGAATTGAAGTTGCCTATAAAGCCTAGAAAGATGCCAATAAAGCAGAATCCAAGGCGTTTTGCACCTGAAGGTCTATCAAAGATCAAGGAAGAGGTTGAAAGGCTTATTAGATGCAAATTCATTCATATGACCAGTTATGTGGAATGGATTGCTAATATTGCACCAGTCATTAAGAAAAATGGCACTTTGAGGGTTTGCATCGACTTCAGAGATTTGAATGTTGTGACCCCAAAAGATGAATATCCAATGCCTATGGCGAAGATGTTAGTTGATTCTGCTGCAGGACATGAGTATCTTAGTATGCTCGACGGGTGTTCTGGATACAACCAAATTTTCATTGCTGAAGAAGGTGTGCCAAAAAAGACATTTCGATGCCCCGGAGCCTTAGGCACCTTCGAATGGGTGGTGATGCCTTTTGGCCTGAAAAATATTAGGGCAACTTATCAAAGAGCGATGAACTCTATATTTCATGCCTTTATTGAAACTTTCATGCAAATATATATTGATGACATTGTGGTTAAGTCTGTTTTAGGGAAAAGTCATATAGACCATCTTCGAAAATCATTCGAAAGAATGAGGAAACATGGTCTAAAGATGAATCCTCTTAAGTGTGTGTTTTGTGTGTAGGTTGGGGATTTTATAGGCTTTGTGTTCCATTAGAAAGGAATCAAAATCAACCAAAATAGGACCAAGGCCTTCATGGAGGCGAAAGATGCATCAACGAAAAAGGAACTATAGTCGCTGCTGGGTGTAAGACCCTAATTTTTGACCCCTAAGATTCCACATCTCATTTTGCATCTTATACCACAAACAAGATCACGCATTGGTTCCTTTATCCCTATCTTCTTTGGGTTTATGCCTTGGAGAGATCACCGAGCATCTGTGTGTTTCTTATTTGCCTTTATTTCGTTTATATTTTACTAACCTTAACCAAAACCCAAAAATATTTTGTTTTCTTTTACTAACTTTTTCAGGAAGAGAATCAGGGATATCAAACAGTCCCACAGCTCGAATGAATTTTATCTGAGAAAAAGTCAAAGTTGATCCGCAATCATGTCAAATTTATCTGGTCAAGGATTCCCCAAGTTTTAATTGATTACTATTCAAGAGACTCCAAGGTTCATGTGTTTATGTCCACGCCTTCTTTGACAAGCAAGAAAAATCGAGCCGGAATCAAAACAGCACATCAAAAAGCCAAATTTCTCATGATTTCACTGTGTTAATCGGTTAACACATTGGTTAATCAGTTAACGCGTGCGAATTTTTGAAAAAAATGGCACCAAATTCAAAATTCAGCAATTGGAACCAATTTTCATCATTTTGGAATATTCCATACCATCTCATTTTAATTCCCTACATCATCATAATTAATTCCTACCATATACCTCCACTAATCACCACTTTTTTGATAATTTCCCTCCAAATTTGAATTCCAATCCTAATTTTGATCATCCAAACCACCAAATTCCCAAGCCTAAACTCTATAAATAGAGCCCTCATTTCATTCATTCTTCAAGCTTTTGAAAGTCAAATTCACCTTGCTAAAATTTCTCTTGAAGCTTTTGATAGCCAAAAAATCCCTTGCAAATTATCTCCTCAAACCACAGATTCACCAAAGCTCTTCTTTCTTCTTTTGAAAGTTTGTAAGAATTCACATTGATTCTTGCTTAACTTTGAGCTAAACCTTCATCATTTCTTGTTTTCATTCATCAATTACAGTAGATCAAGGTTTTGGAGTGTAGATCTTGCTGCAATTCAAAAGGAATTTTCTGATTTGGAAGTGGTAATTCATCTTCCACCATTGTTAAAGCTTCATATTCATCATTCAAGATGTAGATCCTTGGTGCTTCTTGTTGTTGATATTTTGGATCATATATTGTTGTTTGATTGCAGGTTTCTTTGTCTATTTTTACTTTAAAATTCGTGCAAATTCAATTCATGATCATAAGGTGTTTGAAAAATGTTTTGAAAGAGGATCATGCTGAATTTTGCACATTTTTTTTTCTTCTGATACAGTGTTAACCGATTAACCAAATATAGTGTAAACTGGTTAACCGATTAACACCCTGTTTTAAGCAAAAATTCAAAATCTGCACTAGTTAACCGATTAACCAATGTGTTAACCGATTAACCAGTGTCCAGAAGGCTCTTTTGGCTCTGTTTTGGGACTGTTTTGGTTCTTTTGCCATTTTCTTCCCTCTTCCTTTGTTCTTAGCCTTAGATCACATATTTTTGTGGTTTAATTTGGCCTTCTCTTCATCTATTTCCCTTTTCTTTTGATCGATGAAAGTCTTATGGATCATAGAATTTCATTGTCGAATTTTGATCAAGACGAGATCGTTACTTTCTTTTCTTTTCGTGCGGTATCACTTTCGGATGACAGTTTACATATCGTTCATCTAGCATACATTAGCACAAATATCTATAGACCGACCTCATTTGTAGGGTAATTACTCCGTAAATTACTCGGCGATTGCTTAACATAGCGTAATATTTGTCCCGTATCAGAAAACTATAAACAATTATTGATTATTTGTCTTTTGGTTCAACACTTTTGAGACTTGTTGTTAGGAGGCTTTGGTCTTATCAATCCTCTAATGAGTTCTCATTAACTTTGACCTAAGTGCAATTATTCAATTATTATTGATCACTAACAACTAACAACTAATCACTAACTTCTAACTTTTACTTTTATGCTTCCTTCTTGCTCCCTATCTCTCTTTTACTTTTATGCTCCATTTTTATCATTTCATATCATGTTTATGCTTCCGCAATTTGCCCTTTGTCCATTGGACATATGTTTACAATTTTCACTTTGTCCACTTGGACACATGTTTATGCTTATGCCTTTTTCTCTTTGTCCACTTGGACCAAAAACATTAATAAAGGCCAAAACCTCTAAAAAACTTGTGCTTCTAATCTTGGACTATGGTCACTATCCTTTGCAATGGACATGGAGTTTTACACCTAGACCTTGGACATCCAATGCAATTCTTGGAACCTTGGACTTAGAATTAGGACCTTTCTCCCTTTGCTTTGGAATTATGGTTCGAAGACTATGAAGCTTGCTTGTGCGGTTAGCCTATTCTTATCTTTAGCTTTTACTTTATGCTTTAGGATAGTCACTTCTTCTCCTCCCCATTCTTCAATTTTCAAAACTTTCTCCCTTTTTCAAAATCTTCTTGATTTCAAACTATCACTTCTTTCATAATCAAACCTTGACTTTGTCAAGCGATTTTACTCTTTTCTTTTCATTTCTTAATCAAATGCTAAACTACATAAGCATGTTGACACCTTTTTCAAAAAAACTTAAAAAAATCAAACTCATCACTCTCTTTTTATGCCCTCGTGCACTTTTTCCTTTAACTTTTTCATAAGTTTAGACATGATTCATTTCTTTAAGCGGAATTATTCGCTTGGAAATGAAGACTTGTCTTTACATTTAAAATTAACCAAAACAAACAAATTTCATTCTTTGTACCACGAACTACGGGATTTTGATCCTACATTGCACATCGTGGGTACGTAGGCATGAGACGACAAGTCTCTCCAAACACAAAAATCTTAAAAACAGTTTCTCTTCTCATCTCCTCAATCTCTTTTCAAGCAAACATTTTCAGACTAAAAGCGGTAGATATTTCAAAGGGCTCCTATAGAGTACTATAGACGTTTTGGGTGCTAACACCTTCCCATTGCGTAACCAACCCCCCCCCCCCCCTTACCCGGTTTCTCTTCACTTGTTCTTGTTTAGAGCCTGTGTAGGTTTTGTTCGCTCTTTTTCCTTTCCTTTTTGGATAAAATAAAAGTGCGGTGGCGACTCTTGGTTTTCGAGTTAAGTTAATCAATAGCTTACACTCACGATTTTGCCACTATAGAAAAGTGGCGACTCTGCTGGGGATATCATCTCCTTGAGGGGTTTAGCCTACTTTGATTTATTTACTGCCTTTTGTCTGATTTGCTTGTTACTTGTTAGTTCTGTTTGGGAGTCACTCTGTGTGTGAGATAGATCCTATACCCGGACCAGAGTGTACTTTGAGATAGGAGGATGGTATAGTCAAGGGAACTTTGAGGGAGTCGAATCCTAAAAAAGAAGAACTTGAGAATCCATCCACTCGGTGGTTGCCTATTTGGAATTACTGATGCCGATCGAGCAATTGTGAAGGCATTACTTTTTCCATAGAAGCCTATAACACTGAGAACCGTAGTAACCTTTAACCCATCCTAGCCATTTTAGGATCGTGGCGCGAAAGCTATGAAGATGCAAATCTGACTTAGCTGTTACGTGATGCCATACTCAGGTTAGATTCTCTTGAGGATAACTACCAACCTCCGAGCAAATCGGTGCGCTGGTGTGTCTGATAGTGGATTGTGGACCCTGGGCACTCTGTTAGAACCGCTATTTTCTACAGGTACAATGAAGACAAACCTTAGTACACACCTTTTGTGGGATTGGTTCTTAACCTTGACTTCATGCTCGTGACTCAGATCTTTGAACCCGTGTGCTTTGAGTGATCTTGTTTGTGGTTGTTGCATCCATGCACTCTTGCATCCATGAGCATACATATGCATTCTTCCCCAGTTGTCTCAGAAACTCATTTCAACTGTCTCCTTCTTCAGTTATCTGTTCACCATCAAGTTGTTTCCTCAACACAACTATGGAACTAGAGCTGCTGTCAGATTGAGAATGGAAAACCAAGAACAACACAATGCCGAAGTCAGAATGGAAATTGATGAGTTGAAGGCCTGTATGACCAAGCTCATAGAAATGCTGCAAGTTCTGATTGCTAGAGGTGAACCACCTCAGAGGATTGTGATTGTTGAAACTTCACCTGCTGCTGTTGACCCTCCACTGACTCAACAACCAGCTTCTACTTAGCCAGAATTTGGGTTACCTCTGAATTACTCGCCACCCTTTGCAACTACTCCTGTGTTTGTCTCGCCAGTATCTCCAGCTCCATTATTCACTGAACCTCAGCCTATTGTGCATTCTGTTGCTCAAGCTATTCCTGAGAATCCTTTCGTGTACCATGCTGCTGGTCCACAATCTGAAAGTCAGGGAGAACCTGGATACATTGAAGAAGTCAGAGAGCAATGGCAAACTCTAGACAAAAGGATAAGAGTCGTGGAGGGAAGTGATGTCTTTAGTGCTACTGCAATGGACATGTGCTTGGTTTCCAACTTGGTTATACCTGCAAAGTTCAAAACTCCTGACTTTGAAAAATACAAGGGGCACACCTGTCCCAGAACCCACTTAGTGATGTATTGCAGCAAGATGGCTGCTCATGCAAAAAATGACAAACTGCTCATTCATTGTTTCCAAGACAGCTTGAGTGGGGCTTCAATGAAATGGTATATGGGACTTGAGAAGAACCGTATCCAAAGCTCAATGGACTTGTCTGATGCTTTCTTAAAGCAATATAAGTACAATACGGACATGGCACATGACCGTCGCCAATTGCAAAACATGTCTCAGAAAGAAAAGGAATCCTTTAAGGAGTACGCTCAGCGCTGGAGAGAGCTAGCTGCTCAAGTGGAGCCACCTTTGGCTGAAAAAGAATTGACTGGATTGTTCATGGACACTCTTCAACCACTCTTTTGGGAAAAGATGATAGGCAGTGTATCATCTGGTTTTGCTGACCTAGTCACTATTGGAGAAAGACTAGAAGAGGGTATCAAGAAAGGAAGGATTACTAATGCTGAAGCCTTTAATGGTGCTAAAAAGTATGCTGGGAATTTTCAAAAGAAAAAGGATGGTGATACCCATGCTATTTCAGTCGAAGGTAAACCTCGTCGCAGGCAACAACAATATGTAGCTGCAGTTGCTCCTATTATCAATGCTCAAAACATTCAAGCTCCTCATCAGTCTGTTAAACAGAATCAGAATCGCAATAGGGTTAACTTTGATCCTATCCCGATGTCCTACACTGAGTTGTATCCATGTCTTGTAAAGAAAGGTTTGATTACAACGAGGGATTTACCTCCTCCTCCAAATCCTCTCCCAGCCGGCTACAGGGCTGATCTTCACTGTAAGTTCCATCGAGTTGGGGCAGGCCATAACTTGGAAGGTTGCTATGCATTGAAAGCTAGAGTGCAAGAATTGGTGAATTCAAAGATTCTAACTTTTCTTGATGATAATCCCAATGTTGTCAACAATCCTTTGCCAGAGCATGCCAAGTGAAGTTTGAGTCAGTTTAGATGAATTATCTCCTAAAGCCAGTGTTTCAGACAGGACAACTCATCCTTGTTGCTGATTACTCACTAGGCCCTGTTTCTTTCCGTTTGATTTTTCTTTGATTGTATTGTTTATTTGCTTTCGAACTTTATTTGTACTTTCATGGTAATTTCAATCAAATGAGCATTGCAATTTTTGATTCAATTCATTTATATCCAATGTGTGCATCTTTATGCTTTCTTTTTCACAAAACAAAAATATATCTCATGTTCACTTTCTTTATCAAATTTTTGTTTATGAAAAGATTGGAGGGAGGATGATGAAAACGAAATACCTGAAATTGCTAAACTGTATGCTTTCAATTAAAACTTGGTTGAGGATGTACAGGCATTGTTTCAACTCCCAAACATTGGAGAAATAAGGAAGTTAATCCCTTGTCAACCCCTTTGAGCCTAGAAGTTGGAGTTTCTTTCTGTACGAAAAAAACCTACAATTTAACCCGGGGATGGGTAGTTCTCAGTTAATTTGACTTTGCATTTAAACACAGAAGAATCATTCAAGACGCCTTCTAATAAAGGTTGCAATTACAAGCTTTCCTTCGCACACATCAAAGAAGTGTCGAAGATGTCTTTCAAATTAAAAGCCAATGATGGTTCACCGTAATCATTAAGCCAGGCAGTCACTATCTTTCCAAAAAAAAAGAATGAAAAACCAAAAGAAAAGCCCGCTGAGTCAAAACCTATGTAGGAGACTTAGGCAAAAATTGGGGCATCCCGCTGACTGTAAACTCAAATGACACAGTTCAGGCAAAAGTTAGGGATAACAAAAGAAAAATCAAGAGGTTACCAAAATCCTCAAAGAGAAAACGAGTTGACCAAGGTCCTCATCAAAAACAACCAAATGTTGTAAGAAATAGTGACTGCCATCTCAAAAATCTCTTGAACGATCATCATAACTGTGTTGCAATTCCAAAATCGTTTGGAACCTAAATGCATAGTTTGAATTAACTGAGCATAGAATTGGAGATCATCACGACGAATGGGTTGGGTACAAATAAACTTTGAGCCTATATCCTTTGTTTCAAAAACCGTGAACCATTCCACGTTACAACCTTCAAAAGACCTAATTGAAGCCAGGTTTCTTTTGAAAGCATACTACAGCAAGGTTGCGTAAACGGACTCCTAAGTTTGTTGCCAATTATTTGCTTTGTTGTCTTACCTTTACTTTCTATTTCACTTTTCATGTCTAAACCGCCATGTTTTGACAACTGATTCATTTTGCTTTACATCAATAATATCATTCCAAAAATGATTTTTGATTTCAAAATTGCATGAGCTTTGCATTAAAATTACCATGTGTGAATGATCCTATTTGTAGGCAAACTTTCCTCATCAAGAAATTTCAAACAGTTGAGAAACTTGGTCAGTGATCCTATCAGGGGCACATTACCTCCAGATCCTGTTGTGAATCAGTTCAAGATTTGTTGCTCAGTGCAAGTTATTCTCATATTTGGTTATCCAGAAGTTCTCTTTCAAGATTCATACTGAGTTTAGCCTTCTCAACTTTCATTTCAAGAAGTGAAGCCATGATCAGTTCACCCCGTCAATAGCAACTGAAGTCATGATCAGTTTATTCTCAACAATCATTTCAAGAATTGAAGTCATGATCAGTTCATTTTTTTCCCTGCAGTAGTCAAACTAAAACCATGATCAATTTATTTTCATCAATCAATCAATCTGGGGAAGTCTTCTTCAAGAATCCTCAAGATGTATTTCCTCAAAAGACCATCATCCTGATACAATTCATAAGTGTGACAGAGATGTGTTCAACATCTTCTCTCCAAGCAGAGTGGGCAATGTTCCCTGTGTTGAGGAATCAGAGTTCCTTTCTTCCCTCATAAAAGAGTCTATCTCAGTTGTCTCTATCATCTGCATTGCATACATAAATCATTCACATATCATACATAGAAAGTTTTTCATAGCTCGAAGCGTGCTTCGCGCTCATATGCATTTCTCGAGGTCCTGTTGCTTTCAAAATCTTACCTTGCGGTCAAAGTTCAACTTACTTGGCACCTACCCAAACATTGCCTGTCTTTTCACCCAGTGATATTCCTAGATGTCCTGTTTATTTTCTTTCTTTCCAGTGCCATTCCTGGATGTTGTCGTTTCCCTGTGCATCTTGTCTTGTTGTTATATGTTTGTCTTCTTTCATTCCAGTGCTATTCCTGGATCTTTATATTCTTCCATTCCAGCGCTATTCCTGGATCTTTGTTTTTCTTTCACTCCAGTTCCATTCCTGGATGTCTGTCTCTTTTGATTTCCAGTGCCATTCCTGGATACCTTGTTCCTTTTGTTTCTCCCAGTGCTATTCCTGGAAGTTTTTTCTCTCTTCTGTAATCCCCATCATATCTGCTTGGATATCTTTCAGTGCCATTCCTGAAAGTTTTATCTGTTCATTCAGTGCCATTCCTGAAAGTTTTATCTGTTCATTCAGTGCCATTCATGATGAGTTTTCTCCTTTGCATTCAGTGCCAATCTTGGATGTCTTTCTCACCATCATTCAATGCCATTCTTGAATGTAGTGATTTACCTTTACCTTTCAGTGCCATTCCTGAAAGTTCTTTCTCACTTTATTCAATGCCATTCTTGGATATCGTGAACCTTTTTATCCAATGCCATTCTTGGATACTTCTGATATATTTTCCATAACTTTTCTCACTTCATTCAATGCCATTCTTGGATGTTGTGATTTCTTCTGTCCAATGCCATTCTTGGACACCTTTTCCCCAGCCAAGTCCAATGCTATTCTTGGATATTACTGACATTTAACCTTGCCATCCAATGCCATTCTTGGATGTCCCCAGTGAAGTTTTTCAAATGGAAGTTTTGTTCCCATCTAATGCCATTCTTGGATATCTTTTCCTCAGATGAGTCCAATGTTATTCTTGGATGTCTCTGATATTTGTTGTTGCCCCATTCAATGCCATTATTGAATGATGTAGTTCCTTTCATCCAATGCCATTCTTGGAGTGTTTTCTACCTCCATCCAATGCTATTCTTGGATGACACTGTTGTTTTTACAAGAAACTTTCTTGTTATTGTCCAATGCCATTCTTGAAAATATTTTGGCATACCTTTGTCTCGTTTGTAGTCTTCATCCAATGCTATTCTTGGATGTCATATTCGTCTTCCAGGGTCATGTCCCTCTGTTTCCAACTATTGATGGATACTTCTTGTCATCTTGACAGATCTCCATAAATAGCTTGTGTTCCCCGGATTATCTTTTCGCGTCCCCCGGCTTGTCTTTTCACGTCATCTCTCTCAATTTACCGTAAATCTCTTGTTTCAAGTTTCCCTGCAGTCTGTTTCATCCTTTGCATTCATATCATCTTGTGGCATCTTAGGGCTTAAAAATGTAGCTTTTTGTATTTAAGTATCTTCATATCTCCCGATACAAGAGACTTAAATAGGGGCAGCTGTAAGACCCTAATTTTGACCCCTAAGATTCCACATATCATTCACATCTCATTTTGCATCTTATACCACAAACAAGATCACGCATTGGTTCCTTTATCCCTCTCTTCTTTGGGTTTATACCTTGGAGAGATCACCGAGCATTTGTGTGTTTCTTATTTGCCTTTATTTCGTTTATATTTTACTAACCTTAACCAAAACCCAAAAATATTTTGTTTTCTTTTACTAACTTTTTCAGGAAGAGAATCAGGGATATCAAACAGTCCCACAGCTCCAATGAATTTTATCTGAGAAAAAGTCAAAGTTGATCCGCAATCATGTCAAATTTATCTGGTCAAGGATTCCCCGAGTTTTAATTGATTACTATTCAAGAGACTCCAAGGTTCATGTGTTTATGTCCACGCCTTCTTTGACAAGCAAGAAAAATCGAGCCGGAATCAAAACAGTACATCAAAAAGCCAAATTTCTCATGATTTCACTGTGTTAATTGGTTAACACATTGGTTAATCGGTTAACGCGTGCGAATTTTTGAAAAAAATGGCACCAAATTCAAAATTCAGCAATTGGAACCAATTTTCATCATTTTGGAATATTCCATACCATCTCATTTTAATTCCCTACATCATCATAATTAATTCCTACCATATACCTCCACTAATCACCACTCTTTTGATAATTTCCCTCCAAATTTGAATTCCAATCCTAATTTTGATCATCCAAACCACCAAATTCCCAAGCCTAAACTCTATAAATAGAGCCCTCATTTCATTCATTCTTCAAGCTTTTGAAAGCCAAATTCACCTTGCTAAAATTTCTCTTGAAGCTTTTGATAGCCAAAAAATCCCTTGCAAATTATCTCCTCAAACCACAAATTCACCAAAGCTCTTCTTTCTTCTTTTGAAAGTTAGTAAGAATTCACATTGATTCTTGCTTAACTTTGAGCTAAACCTTCATCATTTCTTTTTTTCATTCATCAATCACAGTAGATCAAGGTTTTGGAGTGTAGATCTTGCTGCAATTCAAAAGGAATTTTCTGATTTGGAAGTGGTAATTCATCTTCCACCATTGTTAAAGCTTCATATTCATCATTCAAGATGTAGATCCTTGGTGCTTCTTGTTGTTGATCTTTTGGATCATATATTGTTGTTTGATTGCAGGTTTCTTTGTCTATTTTTACTTTAAAATTCGTGCAAATTCAATTCATGATCATAAGGTGTTTGAAAAATGTTTTGAAAGAGGATCATGCTGAATTTTGCACATTTTTTTTGCTTCTGATACAGTGTTAATCGATTAACCAAACATAGTGTAAACTGGTTAACCGATTAACACCATGTTTTGCGCAGAAATTCAAAATCTGCACTAGTTAACCGATTAACCAATGTGTTAACCGATTAACCAGTGTCCAGAAGGCTATTTTGGCTCTGTTTTGGGACTGTTTTGGTTCTTTTGCCATTTTCTTCCCTCTTCCTTTGTTCTTAGCCTTAGATCACATATTTTTGTGGTTTAATTTGGGCTTCTCTTCAGCTATTTCCCTTTTATTTTGATCGGTGAAAGTCTTATGGATCATAGAATTCCGTTGTCGAATTTTGATCAAGACGAGATCGTTACTTTCTTTTCTTTTCGTGCGGTATCGCTTTCTGATGACGATTTACATATCGTTCATCTAGCATACATTAACACAAAGATCTATTGACCGGCCTCATTTGTAGGGTAATTACTTCATAAATTACTCGGCGATTGCTTAACATAGTGCAATATTTGTCCCGTATCGGAAAACTATAAAAAAAATTGATTATTTGTCTTTTGGTTCAACACTTTTGAGACTTGTTGTTAGGAGGCTTTGGTCTTATCAATCCTCTAATGAGTTTTCATTAACTTTGACCTAAGTGCAATTATTCAATTATTATTGATCACTAACAACTAACAACTAATCACTAACTTCTAACTTTTACTTTTATGCTTCCTTCTTGCTCCCTATCTCTCTTTTACTTTTATGCTCCATTTTTATCATTTCATATCATGTTTATGCTTCCGCAATTTGCCCTTTGTCCGTTGGACATATGTTTATGCTTCCGCAATTTTCACTTTGTCCACTTGGACACATGTTTATGCTTATGCCTTTTTCTCTTTGTCCACTTGGACCAAAAACATTAATAAAGGCCAAAACCTCTAAAAAACTTGTGCTTCTAATCTTGGACTATGGTCACTATCCTTTGCAATGTACATGGTGTTTTACACCTAGACCTTGGACATCCAATGCAATTCTTGGAACCTTGGACTTAGAATTAGGACCTTTCTCCCTTTGCTTTGGAATTATGGTTCGAAGACTATGAAGCTTGCTTGTGTGGTTAGCCTATTCTTATCCTTAGCTTTTACTTTATGCTTTAGGATAGTCACTTCTTCTCCTCCCCATTCTTCAATTTTCAAATTTTTCTCCCTTTTTCAAAATCTTCTTGATTTCAAACTATCACTTATTTCATAATCAAACCTTGACTTTGTCAAGCGATTTTACTCTTTTCCTTTCATTTCTTAATCAAATGCTAAACTACATAAGCATGTTGACACCTATTTCAAAAAAACTTAAAAAACATCAAACTCATCACTCTCTTTTTGTGCCCTCGTGCACCTTTTCCTTTAAATTTTACATAAGTTTAGACATGATTCATTTCTTTAAGTGGAATTATTCGCTTGGCAATGACAACTTGTCTTTACATTTAAAATTAACCAAAACAAACAAATTTCATTTTTTGTACCATGAACTACGGGGTTTTGATCCTACATTGCACATCGTGGGTATGTAGGAATGAGACGACAAGTCTCTCCAAACACAAAAATCTTAAAAACAATTTCTCTTCTCATCTCTTCAATCTCTTTTCAAGCAAACATTTTCAAACTAAAAGCGGTAGATATTTCAAAGGGCTCCTATAGAGTACTATAGACGTTTTGGGTGCTAACACCTTCCCATTGCGTAACCAACCCCCCTTACCCGGTTTCTCTTCACTTGTTCTTATTTAGAGATTGTGTAGGTTTTGTTCGCTCTTTTTCCTTTCCTTTTTGGATAAAATAAAAGTGCGGTGGCGACTCTTGGTTTTCGAGTTAAGTTAATCAATAGCTTACAGTCACGATTTTGCCGCTACACTGGGAAAGATCAACTTCCCGAGGAGGTTCATCTCAAACTTAAGTGGCAATACTCAAGCCTTCTCACCTCTACTTCGACTCAAGAAGGAAAGTTTTGAATGGGGTCAAGCACAACAAGAGGCTTTCGACAAGATTAAAGACTACCTTGTCCATCCTCCAATTCTGGCACCTCCTTGTAGGAATAGAAGTATGAGATTGTACATATCTGCATCTGATATGACTTTAGGGAGCATGTTGGCTCAAGAGGCTGAAAATGGCGTCGAAAGAGCCATTTAATACCTTAGTAGAGTCTTAAATGATGCAGAAACTAGATATAGTATAGTCGAAAAGTTATGTCTATACTTCTCATGTACAAAATTAAAGCATTATATAAAGCCTATTGATGTTTATGTTTCGTCTCACTTCGACATTATTAAACATATGTTATCTAAACCAATTTTACATAATCGAATTGGTAAATGGGCATTGGCCTTAATTGAGTATTCTTTAACTTACATGCCTTTAAAGGCTGTTAAGGGACAAGTGGTATCTAACTTTATAGTCGACCGCTCCATAGTCGAAAACTCCCCAAACTATCTGGAGCTTGAACCTTGGAAGTTATACTTTGATGGTTTTAGTCATAAAGATGGAACGGATGTGGGAGTACTGCTTATTTCTCCTAACAAAATTCTAACGAAATTTAAGTACAAGGTGGAAGGCCTTTGTTCAAACAACGAGGCTGGATATGAGACTTTGATAGCCGGACTTGAGATCTTGTTGGAATTGGGGGCAACCGAGTCGAAATAATGGGTGACTCAGAATTGGTTATAAAACAAATCACAAAGGAATATAAATGTGTTAAAGAAAATCTTATAGTGTACTTTGTAATAGCCAGTAGACTGTTACGAAGGTTCAAAATGGTAAGCATTCGACACATACCTCGACTTGAGAACCAAGAGGCCAATAAATTGGCCCAAATTGCTTCTGGGTATAAAATTTCAAAAGAAAAATTGCAAGATGAAATCGAAGTCAAAGGAAGGGTTGTATAAACTAGATTATCCCCATAAGATTTGGAAATGACCAAGCTAGGTTATGCCGACGAAGAGAATTTTGAGATACTCGCCATAGATAGTTTGACAGACGAAGATCGTAGAAAGCCAATAGTAGAATACTTAGAAAATCCAACAGCATCTGTCGAACAGAAAGTCAGGTATCGTGCTTTAAGCTATATTCTTATGGGGAACGAATTATTTAAAAAGACGCCTAAAGGAAGACTCAAATGCCTTTGTGAGTCTGAGGCATACTTAGCCATCTCTAGTATCCATAGTGGGGCATGTGGGGCACATTGTGTGGGTCATAAAATGAAATGGTTGTTGTTTTGACAAGAGATGTATTGGCCTACCATGCTTAAGGATTTTATCAAGTTAGCCAAAGGATGGCAAGAATGTCAAGTACATGCAGGTATTCAACATGTTCCTACAAACGAATTGCATTCCATAGTGAATCCTTGGCCCTTTAGAGGGTGGGCTTTGGATTTAGTTGGAGAAATTCGACCAGCATCATCCAAAAGTCAAAAATACATTCTAGTGGGAATAAATTCTATCACTAAATAGATTAAGGCTATACTATTGGAGAATGTAGACAAGGAGGCAGTGATCGAATTTATCCAAAGGCATATCATTTATAGGTTTGGAATCCCATAAACCATTACAATTGATCAAGGATATGTTTTCACTGGTCGAAAGGCTTAGGAGTTTGCTAAAGAAATGGAGTTCAAGCTAATTGACATCTACGCCTTATTATGCTCAAGCAAATGGTCAAGTCGAAGCAGCGAATAAGGTAGTGATTGACCTAATAAAAAACATGTGGGGAAGAAGCCAAAGAATTGGCATAATACATTGGACCAGATTCTATGGGTATGTCAAACCTCCCCTAAAGAGGCCATAAACACAACACCTTTTCGACTGACATATGGTCTCGATGCAGTTTTACTAATCAAAATTTACCTACAGTCAACTAGAATTCAAAGACAGCATGAAATCCCATCTGAATCTTATTGGAACATGATGTTGGATGAATTAGTTGATCTAGATGAAGAAAGATTAAATGCCTTAGAATTATTAAAGAGGCAGAAGAAAAGATTAGAGAAATCATACAACAAAAAGGTTAAGGTTAAGTTGTTTTCGACTAGAGATCTAGTTTGGGAAGTAATCCTGCCCATGGGTCGAAAGGATGGAGCATTAGGTAAATGGTCCCCTAAATGGAAAGGTCCTTTTCAAGTTATCCAAGTTTTTTCTAACGGTGCATATGAAATCGAAGAATTAGCTGAGGATCGAAGAGTCTTGAGAGTGAATGGGAAATATTTGAAAAAATATAAGCCTGCACTTCAAGAAATAAAATAACAAAAGAGTAATTCATACACAACAGTCAAAGCCAAAATGGTAAATCGAAATGCATAAATTGCCAAAATGGCTAAGTCATTACATAGATGCCACAAAGGGCTTAAAGTCATTACATCAAAAAGCCAAATTCTTCAAAGAAGGAAAAAGTTCAACAATTACAACCAAGTTAAAAGGGAAGGGAAGCCTTCATCTTCTGGTACTTCGACTTCTGAAGTCTCAAGCGCCGTTCATAAACAAATTTGGTGGAATTAAGGCCGTCAATTTCCTTTCCTAGCTTTTGAGCCTTTTCGACGTGATGCATGCCAACTAGGATTTCCTTGGCCAGTTCGTTTTGATCAAGTTTGTGCAGTTCATCTTTGCACTCCTTGGCCTTTGCAATCTTGGCTTATAATTCCTTTATTTGTTGTCCCCAAGCTTGGATGTTCTTGTCACAAACTTTGACCTCCTTTTTGTTTTGTTCAGAGCCCTTCTCCAGTTTTGCAACTTTGGTAGTAGATTCAATGCATGCGTCTCATTCAGCTGCTTGGGTCTCTGATTTGTTTTTGATTTTATTCGAAGCTTCCCTTATTTGATTAAGGTCTGTAACAACTTGATCAACCTGCAACCCCAAATCTATGATGACGTCTGCAACTTTTGGAGAGATGGTCAAGACATCAACTTGTTTCAGGAGATCTTTTATCCCAAATTAGGTAGAAGTGTCAGTCTCCAAGAGTTGGAACAGATCAGTGTCAAAGGCTTTTTCTTTGATTTTTAGAAGCAAGTCATCACCAGGTTTTCCTGTAGATTGGTAACCTGACATGGTTGAAGTGCTAGCGCTCTTATCAGTCGAACTACCCCTTGCACTGATCATGGCCTTTCGATATTCCACTGGTCTACTTTGCTTCAACTTTTCTAGCTCTTCTAGGGAAAGGGCAACAGTAGTGTCAGTCGAGGGTGCTGAAGTCTCTTTAGCGGCATCAGGACTTGTTTTGGTTTTAGGCTAGTCATTTTGTTGCTCATTGTCTTCTTCATTGTCATCATCATTTTCTTGTTCTTCATCTTCTTCCCCAGGAGGTTCCATGTCGAAGTCGAACATAGATCGATCCTCTTCCTCTTCATCATCTGGGCCATCAACGCCTTGTTTTACATTAGTTGGGGAGCCATCCTCGGATTTGTCTTTGACAATTTTTTTAGCAATTGGCATCTCCGTGTCACCTTCCACGTCTATGAGGGCATCATTCTCTGGTGGGTTCTTTTCATGTTCAGAATCACTTGTTTGAGAGTGTTCGGTGGTGACTTTTGGTGCCGAATCTTTTTGATGTTCATCAGCAAGTTAACTTACCTCATATGTAGATTCTTTGTTGGAATCTTTGGGAGATGTTGGATGATAAGAGGGAATGCTTGTGGGGTGATAAGAAGGATCACTACTGCTCACAGGAATGGTTTGTGTGTTGGTTGGCTGCTCAGTTCCATCTACGACACCCTGAAAAATCAAATATGGGTAAGTCGAAAAGTAAATAAAAAGCAGTTAGCAATTCAAGAGATTAAGGTAGAATATTTACCTTGGGACCTTCGACCTGGTCAGGAGTCGTCTTAGCAGTCTGACCCTTAATGGTTGGATCAGGATCAGCTTCGACTACTTTAGGAGTAGAAGGTTTTTTTGCTTGAGGCTTGACAACTTTGGGTTTAGGTTGAAAACTGGTATCAGAAATCTTTGCCTGCTTCTTCTTCTTTTTGGGTTATTTTGAGGTGTCTGGAGAGAGATCATCATCGTCTGATTTGATCACTTAGACTTGAGCTTCTTTTGCTTTCTTTTCTTGGGTGTTGGTGGTGGTCTTCGACTAGCCTGAAAAGAGAGATGCCTCAGATATTAAAATATGAGGATAATATATAAAGAATAATAGTAATAAAAAGCGAAGTATACCTTTGTTATTGTCTTAGTGGGTTTTTCTTCGTCCTTCTCTTTGACGGCGTCCTTGTGTGTGGTAGTAGTCTTCTTGGCAAGAATCCTCACAGCTGAAAGAAAATCAATACAATTATCACAAGTAAAAGAAAAATAAGGAATTGATGAAAGAGGTGAGTCGAAGAACCTCCCATTCCACACATTCGTATATTGGAGACTTTACGCGAGCGTGTTCTATGCCAATATGAATGTGCCCTTTGAAACTGTCTAGAGTATGCTTAGTTGGAACCATCATCTTGGCACGTTTTTGAGATTCTTGTCGGGATTTTTACAAAATACCCACAGAAGAACCAGACTGGAAATGAAGGACTAAAAGCCACACCAAACTCAGCACTTGGCAGTCGAGGAAATTTGGGGGAATACATGTTAAAAGCTAGTTCGTACCGTTATTCAGGTTTAACGTACAAAGGTAGTTTTAAATCCTCTAGTTTCTTTGTGAATTTCTCTTTCAAGGTAACTGCTGCTTCACGAATGGTTCAACTAAGATCATCAGGTCTATAGGCAGTTTCAAAGTATTTTTGGAATGCTTGGATTTCTTTGATATAAGTTGAAGTACCTTTCTTGGCTCTTTCCTGCACAGAGGCAAAATCATGAGTTAGATGTTGAGTAAAGGCAGGAACGTCGAAAACTTTTGTGGTATAACAATCCTTCCACCAAGTATCAAATTCTTTGGTGCAAAGGAATGATGTCTTAAAGGTAACAGGAGTGAACTGCGTGATGCCAGTATATCGAGCCAATTCTTTGTTGCATTGGGCTTCTGTATGGATCATGTTGTAGAGAATCAATGAGCTCTTCTTGGCAAAGATTGGTTGTGGTTTAATTTGAATAAGACCAAACTGTCGAGAGACAATATTGGATTGATAGCTGAGGAGAGTGAATTGAAGTCTTGAAGGCCTAAAACTTGTGGAGAATAGCCTAGGGGTGAGGAACGCCTCCCATATGGCAAGGGATTATGCTTCTTGGCCCTTCGACGAACCAGGACATTTTCTTGTGAACCATTCAGGGCCATTCTTTCTGTTAGCAAAAGAAGCCATGTTTGATGTGAAGTTGTAACGCTTGGCAAACATCATCACATACCCAGTCAAGGTTTGTTGAAGATTTAATCCTTCGTCACTAGGGGTCATCAAATCAAGATGCGTCCCTTCGACCCTCCTATTCTTTATTTCTCCAGTCTCTGCATTTATGGGATTGCGAACTGGTAAATATGCTTCAAAGGTAGCATTCAACCATAGTTGCAGTAGACAGAAAGGACCAAAAAATAGCAAGTTTCCTTTGGACTGAATGGTCTTGATAGTTGTGACGCCTTCCCCTAAGGACTCATAGAGATTGGCCAAGATCATTTTGTTGAGACAAAGGTTATGTCTAGCATGTAGTTGGTTCGCCATGGTTAGGTACCTCTTCGCCACTTGAAGGGATCTCGAGCAAAATACGGCGAGATAGCCATAGAGCAAGGAAAGCAATGTGCTCTTGGTCAGAAACTCTGCCAGATTCCTTGTCGTGGTAGTATGCAATGTAGGTGGTGAAAGCAGCTTTAGTGGTGTCGAAACCTATAGAGTCTTCAGCCAAGAAGTTTGGGTCATAAGTTTCCCCAATTGGTTTAAGCCTAGTGATGGCAGCAATGTCGAAGAGGGTAGGTGTCATCATTCCACAAGAAAGATGGAAGTTATTGTGGGTGCTTTCACAAATATACAGAGAAGCAACTAGCATGGATGGGCAATAGCCAGGTCCAACTTTTGACAACTGAATCATGTCGAAGATACCCATATTTTTCCAGATTTGGAATTTTACTTTTTCTATCTTCTCTAGCCAGGCTAAGTAATCTGAATGATCCTTAAATAAGGGGCATGATTGAAATACCCTAAAACTATTATTTTTCATGTATTCTAGATTAATGGATTATTTAGAGGCCTCGGTTGAAGGCGAGCCTTGGGTATCAACTTTTAGCTTTTCATCAGCTTCGACGTCTTCGCTAGCCCTAGGTCATTTTCCATTAGCTATGGGTTTATAATGATGGTATGTGGGGAAGAATTCCCTAAGTCTAGCAGGGTTAGCAGAAGGGGTTGATAGATGATCTAACATAGCATATGTTTTACCAGTAACATAAATGGGAATTAATACCTGAGATTGGTAGATTCTTTTTTTTTTCTTCAAGTGGAGGCTCGGTTATGTACTTTTGGTTACCCACAACTGTTGGGCCCAAGATCTTGTGAACTGGAGTAAGTTCAATTAGTTTCTTGGATTCTTTTGTGGTTTTGGTTTAATCTTTGGAAGCTTTGGTATAAGACGCCATTGATGTATCAAAGATTGAAGAAGAAACAGTTTGTGTTTGTAAAGAAATGAAGAGTTCAGAAGGAAGTTTGTTCTTGTTAAGAAAGATTCAGAAGATGGAAAAAGTTGGAAAATTGTGAGTGTTCACTATTTATAGGTTGATGAATTGAAGTGGTTCACTTCAAGAATTGATGGGTGAAGAGATAGTGGGACACGTTCCAGTCGGAGAGCAAGTGATGAGACAATGGCAGTTAAGCTATCCTACGATCTCCTAGGAACTAGGAGCGTGATGATTGCAATAAAGATTCGCGCATGGTTTTGAGAATACATTTGAGAAAAGGTGTCATGATGACTATGACGTCATATCAGACAAAGAGTTTGTGGCGTCGAAAGAAGATTTCAAAAAATGCTTTTTTCTCCATTTTAGTCGAAAACGACATTTTTGGGAGGCAATTTGTTAGTTGGGAATTTCGACGCCAAGGTTTGATTGAGTATGATAAGCAAAAGAAATATTTTTAAGATGTCTTGGAATTCGGCAAGAGCATTATTGAAGATTCTAGTCGAAGAGATCTTTTGCAAGAAGGAAATGTTGGGTTAAGACTTAGAAATATTTCTGAGCTTAGACTGCAATTTCGATTGAAGCAATACTGAGGTTGCGTTCGGCGAAGATTTTAAATTTTCAATAAGGATGATAACTATCTGTTGTCCTTGTCTATTTCTCAAAAGTGACGCGTGTAAAGTTGTGGCAAATTGAAGACATGCAAGTGAAACGTGTCATTTTTTGGAGAAAATACCGTTGATGGTGGTTATTTTCAACGTAGTATAAATAGGAGTCTTAGTGTATAGGATTTCGGGTGTTCAATCATTGTACAAATACTCACAAATTACTCAAAGTATCTAAGTGTGTTGAGAAAAGAGTCCGTTGAGAATGTATGTGTGAATCACCATATTTTCATTTCAATTGAAGTTATTTTCAGTTTATTAATTACTTTTTCATTGCAATTTACTTTGAAGTTCTTTATTGCAATTCCTTTATAAAATTCTGCATTTTACTTTTAAAACTTTAAACAATATTCTTTAATCACGGGCATTGTCAAAATGTACATAGATTCTCAAATATAATTTTGGAGACCAGCAGTTGTTTACCAATTTTCACGGTAAACAATATCTCAATCCTCATACACAAGAAGATTCAAGTGAAATGCTCATATGATCGATTTATCTGGAAAAAGTGACTTGAAGCTTCAGAGTGTGAAAGAGAGGAAGTGTGAAAGCTCGCATGGTCGTGTCTGAGTATCATTATTCTAAAAAACACAATGGCATTTTCATAAAGTAACATGGCTAAATCACACACTCACTAAAACTATTTTTGAAGCCTCTATTTTTAAAATAAAATCACCTAAAAAGTTTTTGGAGCCTAGCCAGATGATTTGATAATTGTCTGGTTAATTAGGGAAAGTTTTTGAACGTCTAATCAATTAGACCAAGTACTTAATCGATTAGATAAGGGCAACAACAAAATAGATTGGGTAATCAATTTTGCCCATGGATTGTTTCCTTTTTTGAACAATTATTTGGCCTATAAACAGAGGTATTCCCCTTCATTTCTTTTCATCCAAAAAAGTGAGATCAGTGTCTTAAAAATCGTATGAGTCTTCAAATCAGTGAAGGCACTGGGTTACTGGTCAAACCATTGAGTCACTAGTCTACATGGCTAAATCGGATTAAACCGGATAACCCTCGGTTGAATAAACTGGTCTGTATATCAAAACTATATAGTTATTAAATTGATCAAACCAGATGAATCGGTTTCTAAAAAATCATAACACCGACAAAATTTCAAATTTAAAAAATATCCTAATTTTACAAGTTCATTCTTTAAATTCAAATTTTAAACATAGTCATCACACACAACAAAATACAAATTCAAATAAACTTTAAATAAATTCTGTGTCTAATAAATTTAATTCAAAAGAGGGAAAGTTGTTTCAAACACGTTTTGAATTAAGTCTATTTATATTTTAATTTTTTTTAATTATAAAAAACGACGTCGTTTAATCCACCGGTTTTTCAAAATTGGGAGTTCATCGGTTTTGACCGATTCTGGCTTGTTCAATAGCTTACTCAGTTCAGTAATTAGACCAGACCAATGACCCATCCGGTTCCCAATTCAACCGATTTGATCGGCCAGTTCGGTCTAATTTTTAAAATAGTGTGTGAGATATCTCACTTTCCTCCTTTTCTCATTCTCTCTCTAAAATATTTTCTTTCTCTCACATAATTTTAGTCACTGTGCTTTGAGAAAAAATATTGTGTTTAAGTGACGAAGTTGTTCTGGAATGGGAATTATGTAAATTCACAAAGAGTTATTTTCCTCCTGATACGAAAGCTCAGTCGGTTCGAGATCAATCCATTATAAAATATTGATTTGGTTCGTAATTAGTATGTGTAAAACCTTGGTTCGGTTCAGAGGATATCCAAGTAAAAACTCCACCTAAATTTCAGATAAGTTTGTACAAAATATATATTTGGCTTAGAGACTAACCGCTTGAAGTTTCATTCATTGTTTGACATGAAGACTATATCCTTCATTCCATTGATCGTTGTTTGGTCAGAAGTAAACTCTAATTTAGAAAATAATTTAATGTACATTGGTTGTAAGAAAAATATTGTCTCCATGCCACCAAATACTATGACAAAAGGTAAAGTAATATCTCCACTTATATAACACTATTTAAATTATTCATTGTCTCTTTGGCGAGGATGAGACTTTTATTTCCATGCTCACTCAGTGTAAACTTTGGCTCTAATGTAGTTGTTACTGTCATTCTTGTATTTAGAGGGTTTGAAGTTGTATTTCCAAAGGATGTGGTGTCGTTGCCCCCTAAAAAGGAAGTAGAATTCGCCATAGACCTAGTTCTAGGAGCAGGACCAAGTTCCATAGCTCCATATAAAATGTTTGATAGATCTAAGAGAACTTAAAGCTCAATTAGATGAACTCATTATGATATTAACAAAGGATACAAACAAATATCTTACATTACACATCATTATAACAATAGTAAGATATAGACCTAAGAGTTCATCATAAGACACATGTGTCATACCCCAAATTTTGACCACAAGATTTCCCATCATTGTTCAAACCATCACCACAATATGGATGTACCATCATACTTCATCAATCTTCTCAAGGATTGTTGAACATTCACTACAACCAAGAATTAGGGTTTTGAGCCCTCTCAGAGTACTCAGACAAATGATCAATCAAGAATGGACATTATCCTCAACTTGTCAAATCTCTCAAACACCCATAAAGGATCAAGAGGTCTCCCACATCAAGAATCAAGCACAAGGTTGCAACATTCCAAGTGGATCAAGCCTCAAGATCGCCAGTGTCACCAAATTAGGGTTTTGGTCGACTAAGGCCTCCAGATGAAAATTTTCATCTATGCATGAGTTAATACTTCAAAACATAATTCAAGGAGTTCAAAGGGACCTTATGAGTCCAATCATCAAGTCAAAATAGCCTCAGGGGATGCATTCATAAAAAATCAGGAATTAGGGTCTTGACCTAATTCACCCCTAAGTTGACTTTTGGAGCAAGACATGAGCCAAGACCTCAAGAAGTGTTTTGAAGACCTCAAATACATCATATTGATCCATTTACAATATTATATTGATTCAAAAAACTTGTTTTATAAGCAGTACAAGGATTCAAATTCATATGGACCAATTAGGGTTTCCTGATGAAAAGTCAACTGTACCTTTGAATTTTGACCAAGACATGATCCCAAACCTTGGGGCATGATTCAAGATACCCTAAAACACCTATGGAATCCATCCATTAGGTTTGAATTAGGTTAAGGACTTGATTTCATAAAGGATCACAAAGTTTGAAATTCATCTGACAAAAAGTCAACTGTGCCTAAAAACCAAGTTATACTTTTTGAATTTCTTGACAATCATGGCTTCCCTAAGTCAAAAACAATGTTAATTCATGGTTTGGATCATCATCCATCAAGAAAAATCAAGAAAATTGAGGTTACTTGCAAAAAGGGCAACCTTAAGAAACTTAAAATTTTCTAAGTTATGGAAGAAAAGTGATTTGGTACCAACTTTGCAAGGTCATAACTTCTAAACCACAAGGCTTTTTTCTTCCATCCAAAGCTCAAATGAAAGCTCTCATTACATACTTCAAAATTTTCAACTACAAGAGATTCCAAATTGTGAGAGCAAGAATTGTCTCTACAAGTCAATCCATGATTTGATGATAACAATAAGTATTTGTGAAAGAACCATTTTATGGTCTAACGTGTGTTGTGTGTAGATCATAAGAACTAAAGACATCAGAACCAACATACACCATCTAGATGCACTATGATTGAATATATACATATGCGAAGTTGCTATGTGTGACTAAAGTCGCGATAAGCAAGAACGCTTCTTTATCTAGTCATGATCAGCCAGATCCAAGGATGCCAAGATTGCTGTTGCAATGCTCTTATGGATGCTCTATGAAAGTGATTGAGATTCTGAAGGTAGCAAAGCTTCTGAAGAAGTACACTCTGAAAGAACCAAAGTTCGGAAGACTCCTATGACTTGAAGTTCTGATAGCTGAAGGCGCTGAAGACTAAGTGCAGAAAGAATCTGAAGACTGATGAATTCTGAAGATCAAGGTTTCAAATAAGAAGTTCTGAAGACTCTGAAGATTCGGAAGACTTGAAGTAGAAAAAGGATAACGTTCTTAAAGACCAAGTGCTGAAGTTCTGAAGACTGATTCCTAATGGACTTCTTCAATTAACTGAAGACTTGAAGCATCAGATATTCTGCTATGAAGACTCTACTCATGCTTCATCAAATTAACATCAGAAGCCACTGAAGTTTTGAAGTATAAATATTACTGTTGTGAGTTAAATGTACACACTGCCCAAGAAAAGATGTCCAATCACTTCTTCCTCTGCAAAAAGAAGATGTGTCAGTACAACTCATTATATCACAACGTCTCTTTTCCAAACAGCCAACAGTATTCTCTAACGGCTATATTTCCACTGGCTATTTAATGGAAAGAGTTTTTGGTTCTAATGTGTCGATCACTTGTAGAATTACGAACTAAATGTTCATCTACAAAATTGACCAAGTCATTGTGAAGATAGCAACAACGATGAGTTCTCGTTGTAACACTTAACATATTCAGAGCTATCATTATTTCACTAATGGCAATTGTTGTTGAAACTCAAGAAGACAAATCAATGCAACAACAACAATCAAACATAAATTTTTGATGAAGAAGACAACATTGAAGATCAGTCAAGTCATCAACCTACCTTCTCGTCAAGACTACATTTAAGATCTGAAGCAAGGAGTGCTGCTCAAAGCTTGCTCAACCAGAAGACGAAGAAGAAGAAGATCTACAAGATGTCAACAATTGTAATATCTAAATACATCTTTGTAGTTTCTTAGGAAAGCAAGGAGCTGATTGCTCAAAACTTGCTTGAACACATGTGTGTGTTCTTTGTACTTAAACTTAGGAGAAACTTGCTTATTAAGAAGCATAATTTGTAATCTCCAGTTTTCCAATTCAACTAAATGAACTGAGACTCCTCAAGTGAATGTTATATCCTGATGGGATCCCTGAATGGTTCAGCTGTGAGTTGAGGCCCTTGAGTAGATCACGTGGTGATCAGATATTGCGATGACAATGGCTGGGTGTCATTGTGGAAAATCCTGAAATAGGGTCAGTAGCGTTATATTCATTAAGTTAAATCCCTAAACGTCTAGCTGCGAAAGCCTAGCAGTAGATCTTAAAGAGATTGGGACCTGCAGGTCAATGTTCGTTATATTCATTAAGTTGAATCCCTGAACGGTTCATTGTGGTGTTAGTCACAGTGCGGCTGTGCAAGTTGTTAGTCATCGGCGTGGCCCGTGCAAGTGTAATCATGATTTGATTATAGTGGATTAAGTCCTTGTGTTCAAGGCGAAATCACCTGAGGAGGATGGACTGGATTAGCCCACGTGGTGAACCAGGATATATCGTGTGTCCTTTACTCTTTTGCTTAGTATCTCTATTTATGTTTCTGCATTGAATATCAGAACCTTATATTAAGTAAAGTCAGAACCTTGCAGCCTATCTCTGATAAGCTTCCGCACTGCAAGTTCTGTGTATCGTATCCTATGATCAGAACCAATATGGTTCTCATGTTCCATAGTTAAGAGATCATAATCTCTCAACGAAAATTGAAGGTTCTTAAGTGCCTCTTTAACAAGATGCAAAAAGTTACAAAAAGAGTAAATACACAATTCAAACCCCCTTTTCTTGTGTCTTTCTCGCACCTTCAATTAGTATCAGAGCTCCGGTTCTGTTATTGATTTACATCAAACACTTAACAGTGTTAGAAAAAGATCTAGATGTGGTGCGTAGAAGTACTCTTGGTGAGATTGAAATCCACTTACAATTTCTGTAACAGTTCAGCAGTTGACTGTGTACAAAATTGTAATCAATCTGATTACTTCGTGAGCAATTCACTGATTCTAGATGAAGCCTCACTAAAATTAAAGAATCAGCTGATAAGATAAATTCATCAGATAAAAGGCAGTATCTGTTGAATGCTCATCCTGGAAATTACGTGTGGATAAAACCACGTATATGCTTAAAAGATGAATCATCAGAAAGCAAGAAATCTTGTTTACTGAAGATTAATTCTTTATGAGTTTTTGAGATGTTTTCAAGAAACGGATTAGGTCCACCCTTGACTTTCTCGTTTAAAACTCATTCTGAATCTCTTCATGTAAAGAAGAAAGATTGATGTTCTAAGACTTTGAATTTCATAAAGAAATCTGTTAAAATCAGAATCTGAAAAATTCAAATTATTAGAAATGATTCAATGTCAGAATCTGGAATGATCAACAGATTCAATGAAGAACTGAATCCCAAAGATTCAGTAAATGCTTGATTTTGAACGAACTCTTAAGCTTTAACTGGTTCAGTGATCAAGAAATCATCCTAGTAAAAATCAAATGTTGATAATCTGATTTTCGACAGATCAAGTGTTCTCAGAACCACTTGAGCTATGAAATTAGATGCTATCATTCCAGATATCTAGGTTATCCAACTGATGTCTTAAAAGATGACGTTAATGATGTTCGTTTGAAGAAATCAGTTAACTCATAAGATATGTATGAACAACCCCAAATAAGTTGATCATCATCGTGAGAACAAGAAGGCTCATGCAAACCAGGTCTAGTAATGTACACATGGGGCATGATGATGTTTTAGTTCTGAACAAGTTCTGAAACAACCTTGAGGAACAAAGTCAGATGTTGATATGTCAATTCCTCCTTGAATAACCTCTCAAAGGTTCTCACTAATCCTGTGAAATCAATCATCTTTCAAAGAAAAGAAACGCTCACAAACGCAAACTGAATTCAGGCTATGAAATGAGAATTCAACCAATTCTCAAAGTTTGTCGTTTAAGATTCTGATCCATAACTTAAGAACTTTATCGGAACCAAGTAGGTTCTATGGATCAAGGAAATGAGAAGTGAGAAGCAATCAAAAACAGATGCAATCTGATGCGTATGAATGGAATCATCAAATGGAATTTACTGTTCACTCAGTACTGCTCCCACGCATATGAGTGTTAATTTTTTTAGAACATTCGTTACATCGCCTTACCAAAAAGAGAGTGCATGTAATGGGCTAAGTTCAGATGAAGTGGTCACTCTGATCATGCTAAGTCCTAATCTCGGTTATTGTAACCTAGAGAACTGACGGACAAGGTTGAACAAGAAAAGAGAGAAAGTTGTAATTCAACCAGGATCACATTCCAAGAAAATATCCATTTTTCAGAAGACAAGCATATCTTGAAAAATCCAAGAACCCTCAGTAGTTCACTCAGAAAAGGAAAGATCAGAGTCAATATGAGAATGCATTCAGATTAGTCTGTAAAAATTTCTAGGTACCAACTTTCCCTCACTTATGACTTACTCTCATAATAACGACCAGAATCACACTATCAAACCCCCGTGATTATGATGTGTTAAGTTTTGAGAAAGTAATTAGAAATTTTTTTTCTTATATGTCTGCTGAGAAAATGCTATAGTATAAACCGCTGCACATGTAAGATTCTCCACATCATGTCATTCACCCTGCTTAATTTCTTCCTATAACCCATTAGTACACTCCAACCAATACTCCTGTTCCAAACCTAACTCTCTCTCTCTCTCTCTCTCTCTCTCTCTCTCTCTCTCTCTCTCTCTCTTTCTCCTAGAGCCCCTTTTATCTGACCTAGTTAGTCTACAAAACCTGAATGTTCATTTAAATGGCTGTACACTTCTGCATCCATCTAAATCTCCTTGGTTTACTCACATTGAATGATATATGTTCAGTCTCAGAATAGGGAAACGTGCTACCTTGACCAAAATAGCTCTTCACCTAAGCTACTGACCTTAAGCCGAAATAATTATGCTATGACAAGTCAGGATTCCCCTTAAGTATTAGGAACAGTGGAAAACCCTCGTTGTCTGCTTTCTCGACTATACGGCTTTCAAACCTTGAAATTCGAAAGCGTGTCGTCTAGAATTAATGACCTCATAAAAGCAGTTACTGCATCCACCTAACTCCTGCTAATAATAAAGTGCATATATATCTTTTAATCTTCCCTAGAACTACAAACTACTTAGCTGTCCTCACTCTTTAGACTTCTCCTAGGTATTCCAATCTTCTTAAGTCATTCTTAGCTACTGACTTATCCTGCTCAAACTCCTCCACTTGTCTATTTAAAACCATAGCTGTTCCGAAAGAATTCATCACTATCCCTTAGTCCTAACCTTCCTTTCATCCTCAATCTAAAATGACTCCAAGAACCTTTTATGGCAATGATGATCTTCTTGAAGTCATAAATGAAAAACGACCAAATCCAATAGATACTAATAGTGACTTTCATCTTAGTATCCACTTCCAAAAATGGAATAGATACATTCATATGCTTGGAGGCTCAATTTATCCGACCCTCCTAAAATCCTTTTAGATTAATGCATCCGTTAGCAGAAATGGTCTGACTATCTCCTCTAACATTTATGGCCTTTCAGTCACCATCAACGTCACAAAAATCTCTGAAGCCATTAACTGTCCACTAGGAGGTGTCACTCCCAACCATGCATCCATTCGATGTACCTCTGATGCTGAAATGCAATATATGTTTGATAAAGATCGGTCCTTGAACCTATAAATCCTGAAAAACTTGTGCCAATTGCCAGAGGATGGTTCAAATTCATCTTAACTAATATCAAGCCTCGCAACTCAAACAAAGACTTCATGTACCATGATGATAAGCTCCTCATCATGTGTCTCCTTAGGCCAATTCCTTTTGATCTATCTCAAATAATCTTTGATCATCTAAAGGAATCAATCTTTATATCAAGAATAATGGATAAGTCATTCATTCCCTACGGAAGAGTCTTGTCTGAAGTTCTCTCCAAAGCTGGTATTGTGCAAACGATTTGCAGAATTCGGTGTGGACCAGACACTGCTCTAAATAGGAATTTTTGTGAAACCTTCGATAATAGATGGTTCTCATAAAACTAGAAGACTATCTGTCGTAATTAGGCTAAATTATTAGTATGTAATAGTTTATCTAGATCACATGCTCATTCTGTAACTGCACATTAAACTAATGAAGTATGTATTACGTCATTTCTTTATGCCTACTCCTATATAAGTGCACTTTCTTGAAAGAAGAAAATATGTTTTCAACACTAGAGAATGTTAATACTCTCAGATACGCATTTATTGCGAATCTTTGACTGCTGTCAAAAATCAATTAGAGTATCCTACGCGTGATCTCTTTTTCAAGATTGGTAATCTGTCAGACTCTGTGCTAGTCCTAATTCACAACCTAAGATGTCTAGAAAATGACAAACCTAACGATTGTAGTCACGAGCATTTAATTGACTCTCCATTCGTTGCCTACTTAAGGCACCACGTTCTCTCCTCTATTCATCATTCCAAACCATCCCAGTCAGTACTCTTCCTTAGTATTTTCTCCAGGATGTCCACCTCTCGTTCTAAACCTACTAAATGTGAAATTGCTAAGTTAAGAGTCCTGAATGAATTCTCCATGAGTACCAGCTCTCTCGAGGAACTTGGCTTCACTAGAACTTCTTCCGAATTAAGATGTCAGAACTGGGAAGGCTATCTTGAGATGCTTCCAGGTCTCATTTACACAGATCTTGTTAAAGAATTCTGGGCAAATACTGATGTGTTTTCTAACGAATATAACCAACACATCATTCAATTAGCTGTCTCTAAAATTCCAGTGGTAATTAAACCCTTAGTCATTGCGGAAGCAATCAAGTGCGATGAAAACGGTGACACCACTGAAGACTACAAGGAAAGGAAAATCTTCAATGATCTCATCTACAATATTCATTGTGGAAGTGTTTCCTCCAACTGCGTCTCCACACTCAAAACCCTCAGCTAAGGTCTGGCATAGAATAATGGAAACAAACCTTCGACCCAGAGAGATAGGAGAACAAGTGCTAACTCATTCAGATAGACTATTCATCTTCTGTCTGATCTACGGAAGAAAAATAAACCTTCCCCTAACTATGTTCAATCATTTAAAAGAACAAATTCTGTTGTCCAAAAACAAACCCTCTCTCAGCATCCCGTATGGAAGAGTCATATCTAGAGTCCTAGAAATTCAAGATGTGGTTACTAGGCTAAACCACTTAGGAGAAACCACTGAATATTCACCCATAGATTTTACAAATCTATCTGGAAATTCTTAAATAGAAATTAAGTTATAAGATTTCTGCCTTGATATACTGTTTCCTACTCTATGTACTCTTATTAAGATTATGAAATGAAATATCTATGTTTTTATTATCTTGAACTTGTCTAGATTAAGCTCAACCTATGCTCTGCATTGTAAAACTAAAACGAAATGCTGAAATAGTGAAATGTTGATACTTCTATCTGTTTGTTCACAAATGAAATGCTGTAATTAATCCCCTTCAATTAATAATCAGTTGATTAACCTTCAATTAAATAAATACTAATTATGGATGTGTTTCACTAAAATAAGTCAGTGTGCTTTTAAATGTTTAAATGACTCTATGACTCTATGCTCCTTATCATGTCAAATATTCAATATACTCAAATAGGAGAAATAAAGTTTTAATATGAGGGAAACTGAATATACGAGATTATATGCTTAATTGCTCATATGCCCTGACACTTTTTGATGATGTCAAAAAGGGGGAGAAATATAACAGAGTTTGATTAAAAGAAGGAAATCTGAAAGAAATCAGAAGTCAAACAAGTATTCACGTAAAAATGCGTTACTACTAACGTTTGTTGTTTGATGTTATCCGAGGAACTCTAAACAAGTTCACTAGGCATTCTAAAGACATGATAAGAAGAAGAACTCTGATCATATAATAGAAGTTATCTAAGAAGAATCAAAATCAGTAAGAAATCTCTGAAAGCAGTCAAGACAAAATCTACATTTCAAGATGCTCACTCAGAAGATCTGTGCAAATCAGAAGTCAAGAACTGTCTGAAGATCCGGATTGAAGATCCAAGAAAGAAACCATTCTGATGTTTACCAGGAACCATTTGAAATGAAGACGATTTGGTATCAAACTAAATCAACAATTGGTAATCAGACTCAGTACACAAAGATCAGTATCAGCCTCATCAATCAGAGCAAAGCTGTGGATTACTGTTAAATACACACTAATGAAATACCTCTAAAGCGTATGAGAAGAAATTCTCTACTTAGTAACAGACTTAACATACTCTGGTATAAGACTCAGCACATCACGTGGTAACAGATCAAAATTAAATCATGAGTATCAGATTCAGAATCGAGCGTTGATTGATCACTTTAATTAAACCTTTAATTGGTATCTGATCAGAAATCAAGCTTTGATAAACTACTAAGTATGACTTTAACAAGGTTCTGAGATGAAGACCTGTGTTCAAAAGTCAAAACAATCATGATCTACATTGGTGTTTAAAATCTTATCATCCATAATTATAATTCTGAAGATCCCAATATCTGGCGTATAGGAATTAGGGGGAGACTGCCCTGAAGATCAAATTGCAAAATCTCAAATCTTCACAAAGTCTGAAACTCAGGGGGAGTTTTCTTTAAAGACAGTGTCTGTCTCTGATAGATAGCAAGGCTACGACTATCAGTCAAGAACTGTTCTGATCTTATGCTTAATGGAATCTGCTGAAAAGTAGAAATGCTTTAGACATCTCTGAAGATAACAAGCTCTGATACGACAATAAAGAAAACTGAGTTCTGAAGATCTGAAGATGGAAGTTCTGATGAACTAGTCCAGATGCTAAAGACTCTTCGTTTTCCTAAAGACAAGATAGAGAAGTAACTCTTTTCTATTCCTGTTCTGACAACTCAAGTTGTTACTCTATATATCTTTGAATTACATAAAACCCTAGATGATCTCAGATAAAGCTTTGAGGATAACTCATTCAGGGGCACTCATTCAGGGGCAGCTGTTGTTCCAAACTCTGAATTTGTTTGCTTTGGTGATTACCTTGTATAAAATGTTCAATCAAAATACTTGGTTTTGTCATCATCAAAAAGAGGGAGATTGTGAGAGCAAGAATTGTCTCTACAAGTCAATCCATGTTTTGATGATAACAATAAGTATTTGTGAAAGAACCATTTTATGGTCTAACGTGTGTTGTGTGCAGATTATAAGAACTAAAGACATCAGAAACAACATACACTAGCTAGATGCACTATGATTGAATATATACATATGCGAAGTTGCTATGTGTGACTAAAGTCGCGAGAAGCAAGAACCCTTCTTTATCTAGTCATGATCAGCCAGATCCAAGGATACCAAGATTGCTGTTGCAATGCTCTTGTGGATGCTCTCTGAAAGTGATTGAGATTCTGAAGGTAGCGAAGCTTCTGAAGAAGTACACTCTGAAAGAACCAAAGTTCGGAAGACTCCTATGACTTGAAGTTCTGATGGTTGAAGGCGCTGAAGACCAAGTGCAGAAAGAATATGAAGACTGATGAGTTTTGAAGATCAAGGTTTCAAATAAGAAGTTCTGAAGACTCTGAAGACAGACTCTGAAGATTCGGAAGACTTGAAGCAGAAAAAGGATAACGTTCTTAAAGACCAAGTGCTGAAGTTCTGAAGAGTGATTCCTAATGGACTTCTTCAATTAACTGAAGACTTGAAGCATCAGATATTCTGCTATGAAGACTCTACTCATGCTTCATCAAATTAACATCAGAAGCCACTGAAGTTTTGAAGTCTAAATATTATCGTTGTGAGTTAAATGTACACACTTCCCAAGAAAAGATGTTCGAGTCACTTCTTCCTCTGCAAAAAGAAGATGTGTCAGTACAACTCATTATATCACAACGTCTCTTTTCCAAACAGCCAACAGTATTCTCTAACGGCTATTTTTCCACTGGCTATTTAATGGAAAAAGTTTTTGCTTCTGATGTGTCGATCACTTGTAGAATTACGAACTGAATGTTCATCTACAAAATTGACCAAGTCATTGTGAAGATAGCAACAACGATGAGTTCTTGTTGTAACACTTAACATATTCAGAGCTATCATCATTTCACTAATGGCAATTGTTGTTAAAACTCAAGAAGATAAATCAATGCAACCACAACAATCAAACAGAAGCTGTTGATGAAGAAGACAACATTGAAGATCAGTCAAGTCATCAACCTACCTTCTCGTCAAGACTACATTGAAGATCTGGAGCAAGGAGTGCTGCTCA